>JANTBZ010078794.1:0-19751 GCA_024741255.1 Exechia fusca | reverse complement strand
GGTGGAGTATTTCTGATGAAAAGCAATTGTACATTTTGTCGCAGAAATGTTCATAATGATGATGATCTATTAGATAGATTTGGGACGAATTAACTATAACAAGCATTTGATTTTTTTTTCTCGATGAAACGTTCATTTCGTTTTTTATCTTGCGATTTATTAATATTTTTTATAAGAGGTGACAGCAGCATCCAAGACGTACGAAAGAAATAATAAAACCCCATGCAAGATGCGAGCGTGCGTGCGGCAACAGTGCGTTTGTCTCAACATATACATATTATGTTGCAAGAGCGAGTGAGCGCGCGCGCGCAACATCGCTCTCTATAACCTCGCTCCCATTCGCTCGCAGGACGATTGGCATTGTCAGTCTCGACTGTACTCTCCTGCGCGCTGGCTGCGTCCGTGCGCGTTCACCGACTCCGTGTTACTTCGTGCTCTGTGTTCGCGGTGTCAAAACGAGGCAAGTCCTTTATCACGTCCGCGCGCGTTTCGTGCCTGCCAAAATCACGCGATTCTTTCGAGGCCGCTACTTCGGATTAAACATAGTTAATTGTGCTACTGTGTGTATCGAACGAAACCAACGACACGATTGATTAGAGCTCATCGAGTTCTGGTGAGTGCTGCTGCTGTGTCTTATAGTGTGAACAAGGATATCGAGAGCGTCGTGTTCCAGTGTGTTCTGCGTTCTGCGTATGAAGTGATTTGCTCTGACAGTTCTCGTGTTACGTAGGAGCGTGGCCGCGTATTTGGGTGTGTTATGTTTTAGGTTGGAGCATAGGTTTTTGGTGTTATGATTTTGCGTTGGATTGTCGCAATCAATAATACTAATTGGGTGTCCTTCGCGACCAAACCACATATCGTGTGCTTCAATCTAATATGACAGAGTGTGCGAATATCAATCGCAAAACTGAATGATACATCGCTACTAGACTCTGAAAGCATGTAAAGTAGAGTGTATGATAAATGGCACGAAGGATGCGTCGTTGTGGTCTTCCCACTTGTTATTCGATATGACAAAATAGCAGTATGTGGGTGTGCGTGTGGCGCTTGTGTGTTTGTGTAGGTGAGGAGATTTTCCGCACGCATTCTCCCATTTACGGCCACGCAGAATTCATGAATGAATGAGAACAATCTGCTGGTATGGTGGACAATGTTTGCTTGTGTGTTGTGTGTGTATGCGTGTATATGTAGAGAACTGCGTGGGTGTACTTGGGTTCGCGATTTTTCTTTGTGGTATAAACGGAGCTCTCAGTAACGACCATACCCACCCACAGAGCATCGAGATTTTCTCTCGAATCGTTGTGCGTCGTGAATTTAACAGTGGCAATAAACTGGCACAGATTCCTCAAATTACATGCATTATTTCGTCCACATATTCAAGCCCCTGAACAAATTGGCAATGTCATGTTACCTTAACATCCGCGTCAGACATGGGGGTAATTGATAATCCCTGAGGCCATGCGAATTCAACCGAAATTGCATCGTGTATGCGACACACAGATTCGCCGTGCGGTCCAATATCCGCTGGTGTCTGAGTGTCTGTGTATGGAAGCCATGGCAATCTATTTTAATCCGGGATCGCTCTGTTCGGTTTTAGCTGACATACAAGTTCTACAACCTTAAAGCTTGGATTCACAATCAATAGCCGCTTGGCGGTTTGTTTATATAGACATGTCATATGTCATTGAAAAGGTCTGACATGCAGCTTCAACGTGAACATATTTTTCGAAGATCCCATGTCTGTAGCAATTACAGTGTCGTGTTAAACATGTCGATGTTTGTGTGAACAAATTTATCCTAAGAGATGCGTTTTGCAACGGATAAAAATTGTATATACTTTGAGAAACCTAAAGGAATAAAATTGCCAAAGATAGGAAAATCTGTTTTTTCAGCAAAAGGACCATGCCCATTTTCCATGTGCATCCAGCCAAAGTGGCCAATATAACGATTCCTTAGCCCGGTTGGGCTCTTATCTTCATTGGCTGTAATCTACAGACCTGGTGCCTTCTTAAAAACATTTATTCTCTTCGAACTCCAAGGCCTACATATCGAAACATTCGAAGGAATCGAAATTAAGGTCGATGGATGTTTCACACACAAAGGTTCATAAAGATGAAAGGAAGAGGAATATGTAGTTAAC
Source organism: Exechia fusca (assembly GCA_024741255.1). NCBI lineage: Eukaryota > Metazoa > Arthropoda > Insecta > Diptera > Mycetophilidae > Exechia > Exechia fusca. The sequence goes on along the minus strand of JANTBZ010078794.1, from coordinate 17,611 downwards.
GATGGACACCAATTTTGATATGATATATCTCTGATACTTTTCCTGTAATCGCACCTTGAATTTCATAGAAAAATCCTTGTTCTAAGGTTGCAGAACTGGTACTAGCTATGCTATGCCAACATTCGAACAACCTGCGGGCATTCCACAGGGCTCGGCGCGTATCGCATATCAAATCCGAACATGCCACTCAGACTCCGGGGGAATCGAGATCTCGCGCTTCTCGCTGTTATTGATAGTGCCCCTTTGTGCGAGCGATTTAAAGAACATGCATTTAATTTAACATTTGCAGACGAATCCCACACACGAGCAACGTTCAACGACGACGACGGCAGTGACATCAGTCGCGCATCCCGCCAAGTCATCTGCAACTCATTTGTCTCGTCTGCGCGCGCTCTCGTCGTTGACATGTAAGTGGATTCTTTTTGTCTGTTTTGTCTGTTTTGTTATTCGCTATTCGCGCCTGTATCGCACAATGGAACAATTGAACTTTGCAAACATATCGCCTTTATGCTAATGCTGTGCGCGTATTCTTCAAACCGTTCATTTGCGTCTAAATCTGCGATGCAAATGCTAATATTGACTATATGACTGTGCGTGCGGAGATGATGTTGACTCGTCGTTTCGTTTGAATTCGAAGTCCCACGCCGGTGCGATGAATGAACCGCTTCTCTCTAATTTGTTTTCTCCACACAACGAATTTAGCATGTCGGTTGACTCAAACGCTGCGATATTATTTATGTACATACAACGACGAAACTTTCGGCTCGTCGACGTGCAGCCACAATCGCGTTTTTGGCGCGTATCTCATATCGCAGGCGACCATAAAAAATAGCAATAAATTAATCCATCCACAACCGCCGCCCGCTTTGCCCATTTGCCCGGCGAATTTTGCGTGAAATAATCACGTATCGTGTTTTGTGTAGTATTACGTATACACTGCCATCAGTGATGGTTTGGTTGGTGGTATATTTTGTACATAAAGAGCCAACAAGCGTCAACGTCTCGTCATATCGTCATCGTCGTCGAAAATTATATTACTGGTTTGGTCGCCGTTTTGATGGTGTCATTCGGATGAATGTTATTATGTGAACGCGCTCGCGCGCTCAGCGTGTCGGAAGATTAATACACACACATAATAATACAGCGAACAGCGTACACTCACGCACGCAGGCACGCATCGGCGAGTTTGCAAATTTAGCCACTTTGATCATACACTATTCGTAATACGCGCAGGCACTCTGCTCAGCTGACGCACATACGTTTCATCATACTTCAGATTGCTTGCTGCTGCTGACATTGACGTCGAGTATGTGTCGAAATCACTAGAGGCGCGGATGCACATTTGAGCATAATAGTGTAATATGTAGTATATCAACTATTATTATTAGCCCAAGAACGTCCTTATATCAGAAAATGTATATTGTCAGCATTACTCAAACGATTATGTCGCAAGTGTTCATCTGAAATATAAAATAAGCCAATAATAATAATAAGCCGAAATCATAATAGAAGTTCCGAGTATACAGTATACAAAAATGTCGCAAAATCGCATGATGCTACTATGAGCTTCTTACTCTAGTTTATATTGAACTATTTCAACCAAATGTAGAAATTTAGATTAATTTATTCCCGCAATCGAAAATAAATCATACTTTGTCCCATTTAATCCGTCAAAGAGTGCACTGTACTCTAAGACATACTATTCCGACACATCGCACATCGCTCTGTCCGCCAACAATTAATCAACGACCAACGGATGCCACGCGCGCGTGTGCGACAGATGTGAACGCTGCTATTACGGCTTAGCTTAGCGTGCGTCCGCGCCGTCTCTGTCTCCGCCGGGGCGCGCGACGTCGTCTCAATAAAAAGAAAACAGCTTTGCGACAAGCCAGACACACGAACACTATGCGGCACTATTTCAGTCGCTGTTTTAGTGTGATGTGCTGATGTGGAGTTTATGTTTTCTCGAGCAATGAAATCGCGAGTACACGCACACATTCCGCGCATTCACAAATACACGCACACGCACACACAACCATTCGTGGATACGACTCAGCTGTGTGTGTGCGGTGTGCGCCCCATGTACAGAGCGCGAGATTACGCGCATTCGAGCAGCACTCGCACGTCGCACGAATACACCGCCAGCAGGCCAAGTGTACGTCTGTGTTGGTGTGCCTCTCCGCGTACCAAACACAAGCACGACTTCGCGGCTGCGAGAACGTGTACATACACCGCTTGAACGTACACACATATTCGCCGTTGGACGCGCGGCGTGAGCGACACGCACGCTCTCTGTTGCTGCTGGTTTTCTTGTGTGTGTGCGAGCGTCCGTGTGTGGAGGCCTCCGCTGCTGTTGAGGCCGCTAGCAGCACAGCTTGGCGCAACCTCGCCGCAGTCAGTCAGTGAACGAACTTTTGTTGTGAAAGCCGCACGCACACCGCGCACGTCGGGCGGTCGGACTCGCAGTCGTACTCTGGTCGTCGGTCGCCCACTTCGCGACGCACAAACTCGCGCACGCAGACAGACAGACCACACACACAAACACTCACGCGTTCACGCAAGTTTTGTGCGTCAGCATTTCCACGACGCGAAAACACACACGCCGAAATATCGATACAACTTGGGCGCGCACGCACAGCGGGGAAATCGAACACAGTGGACGCGTCGCGCGAATTTTGTCAATGGTGGGTGCGCTACGCGTTTGCCGTGTGTGTGCGTGTGTGTGTGCATATGTGGTAGAGTTTGTGTTCATTGCATTCGTTGATAGTCTGTTGGTGTGTGCAAGCAAGCAAGGTATGCAGTGCATAGAGTATGGAGCATAGCATATTTGTTCGCTAGAGTGTGTTCGCGTGTTCGTGAACTTGTGCGTGAGCAATTTTTGATGGGCGCGTTCCCCAGCGAGCGAAGGTTTTTCCTGCTGTGTCATTTGTTGGGCTGAACATCGGGTGGTGGCGCGCGGCGAGTCAGTGTGATATTTACTTATTTACCGAATCGCGCGCGCTGACAGTCCGATAAAACCGCGCGACACGACTCACCAAACATCGGAAATACACCGCCGCCACACACACCGCACGTTTACACGAATAAACTTATACTGACAATCGCAACACACACGCACACATCTCTCTCTGCGCGCACGACGACGACGGCAGTTCGATGTTGTGTGTATATTAGCGCGTTACATACGTCGTTTTTCACCTGTGATTGTAAGACAGTCGATGGGTGTGAGTGTGTGTATTGTTGTTTGTATGTGTGTGTGAGTATGAATAATAATCTTAGAAGTGAACAGTGAACTCACCGCGGTACGGCACCCCGAAAAAACAGCCGACACGCGAAACCGGAATAATAATGCTGCTACATCCGCTGATGCTCACATCCTCAACCATGATCTAGGCGTGTTCGCACATCACAGTCAGAGTGTGTGTGTGCTGGCTGGCTGGCTGGCGTATATTGTTTAGCTAGTAAATAAAACCAATTGTCGTATCGCGGTCAGTAGCGGGTCCGCCAGCGTCTGATGTGTTTGTGCGCTCAATATTATCTCTGTTTGCGCGACTCAGTCTCTGTGCGGTTGATTGTTATTTCTATACATACATACGCTGGTGCGCAAATCCACACACGCCACGAGGGATTAATTGACCAGCTGTGCGCTCGGTTTTTGTCCGCGCGCGCTCATCGTGCGAGTGCGAGTTCTGACCAGTCATACATAAACACACTCGAACACTCGAACATTCGCACATATAGTGAAGTAGAAGTACAAGACGCGTCACCCTGGTTATCGCCCAGCCAGCCAGCCAGCCAGCCAGAGACGACACAATAACCGACCCGCAATGCGAATCGAGAAACGATGGCAACGTCAAGGCGTCGTCGATGGAACAAACAGCCTAAATCCAGACTAGACGAGTGTGTGATTCCGTAGAAATCTAATTTCCAATTACGTGACGCCCGCGAGCCCGAGCTGATTGGATTTTGTCGCCTCTCTGCACCTGTGCGAATATTTGAATACACGCACGCAAATATATTTGCGCACTTTATCGCACCGAACCGCCGCTTATCGCCCAATATAGTGCGTGACCTTTTGGCCGACGCGCTCCGGCGTTCGCCCAGCGATATTGTGTGTCGATTACGATTGCCGTTCATTGAAGTCGACGGCGATGCCGAATCATTTGTGTAAATATTCGCTCGAAATCTCAACGACGACGCCGGTGCGGTGGTCCCGACGATGAACTTGAGATCTATTTTCATTCAGAGCAATTGGATGGCGTGATCGGCTTGGAGCAGTCGAAACATGCGGTCACACAGACAAATGAATTACGCCCATTCCGGAGCAAAACATGCTCTACGACTCTACGCTCTACGCAACTTGATTGTGACGACTAGCTGTGTCTATTTAATGGGGACAGTGTGATAAGAAATCCATGCACTCACAGAGCATTTAATTTACGCAGCGTCGTGCGCGTTCGTTCGTCGATTGGCATTTCTTATTTGAAGCTGCGCTTTGCTGGATCGCGACGCGACGCGCATATTAGCGGTGCGCGGTGCGTGTCGCATACATAATTAAATATTCAATCAGCTGTCTGCGGCGGCATCGGCGAATCACTTAGCATACAATTATATTCTAACCGGGGTCGGATTTGAAAACAGAAGTGCGCTGTGTGCTATGCGTGTTTTTCGGATCTCTGGCGAGTGACGCAAGAAAAACGCCCGGCGAGAGGGGCGTCGTTGGGTTTGGCCACACACAGCAGATGGCGGTCGTGCGATATAATCGCGCAAACGAAATAATCGGCGAACGCCCGCTCTTGCGTGTACTACATGGGCTGATAAGTAATGAGAATAGCCAAGAAGGACCAAAATCCCCTTTGAAACAAATTAGTCGCTTACTCTAGCAAAATGCTCCTATATCTTAATTTCGACTTCCTTATTTGAATAGAACCTCTTTGCCCGGAGCCCTTCTTGATAATTCATAGTAGTCGTTGATGGGCGGTAATTCTTAGTCCTATTCGTTGATTTTAGCCTTCGTTGTCAGCTACTTGTGACAGTGCTTGTTGACTTGGTAGAAAAAAACGTTCTCCCCCTCATGTGTTTTGTCAATATCGGACTTCATCGACTTCGTCGCTCTCTGTCCACTGAGATGACTTCCGATTGAACACCAGGGTGCAGAAATGGAAACATAATTTATATATTGTCACAAATGTATCAACAAATTTAGCCTAATCGCGTTCGATCAGCCCTAAACACTGCTCCGAAGGTTCTCTCTCATGCCCACGAACTTAAGCACGATACGTCAACATATTTCTTAGTTAGTCTCAAGACATATCCCATGTAGTACACACAGCCTGCACCCGATTCGACGCCAATTCGGTGATTCGCAATTTTGCCAATCCAATGTGCAATGTGCGAAATAATACACGGCACGAGGACGGTTGATATTGTAAACATACATAAAACGTACACATTTGGCCGGCTCGTGTCCGACCGTCCGATGTGTACGTGCGCGGAATGTGGCCGTCGATCACGTGAACACCGCGCTCTCTATTTCCATCGGTGTGTAGCGTTGTTCTTTTTGCCGCAAAGACTGTTTTTTGCGATATCATCGTCGTCGTAAGACTCTGGCTCACCTCGACGCCACCTAGAATTTAATTTAATTCAACACGATTGTGCGGAAGTGGATAATTTGACGTTGCTCGCGTGACTGCTGTGCGCAATTCCAGACCCCCCAAATTTACGCCTGCGACAACAGACAAATGTGTTGCGTGAACAGTGCGTGCGCATTTCGGCGTTCGCAGATTCGCACTTTGCGCGCGCTTCCCGGTATTGCACACGCAACTACACGCAATCTGGCTGCGCGTTGATTGACTCAGCTATTCCGTGCTGTTTACACGCTGCACAGATTAAAATTAAACTGTGAAACATTGCGCGGTGATTGACACGCTAGTGAGTAAAGTCACAGACTCGCAGATCTCTGTCGTAGTTGCTGGCAGTGACTCTGCTCCAATCACGATAATTACGCGAGAAAACAGCAATGTTTCCGACACACTCGCGTCACATAGCATAGTGTGATATGAAAATACACAAACCGTGAACTATAGTGGAATTAGTATAATAGGGCACTCCAGTTCTACCTATCAAGTGCACGTGCGAATTCTACGTTGCGTCGTCAGACCAAACACGTTTACACTATATAAGCAGCAACGACGGTCTAAAGGTCACGATGACGATATGAGTTATTGCTGCATATGTGAAGAGAGTGTATAGTATACACTGTTCGGTCGACTTGTGTAAACACCTCAGAATCGTAGAACAAACAATCGTTTGCTGGCTTATATTATTGTGTGTGATGTGCTGTGTGTGTGTTTGCGTTCCTAGACATGACAGATTACCGAGCCAATGCTAAATTACTTGCACAGAATAAATGTGTGTGTGTGTCTGTGGCATTCGGACGTGCCTTCAGAGTGAATGTGTATCGCAAATGACCATGTTTTTTCCCTCACTTCTGTGTGTAAACGCTTGAATGCTTTAAAACCGCTTACATTGAATCCGAACCGTGATTAACGAGTGAACATACATTCTACCACCCCCCACTACCACCCTCCAACACCAACTGACCTACCACACACAGTAGAACACACACATACATACCCAGTGCTAGTGTGAACGAACATACCCCTTTACCTTGCGCTCGCGACCAGCCGCCGCTCATCAAAACTATTTCAACGAAGCAACGAACAAAAAAACCACCCACACAACACTTCATCACACAATTGCGCGCTGACGGACGGACGGACGCGGAGCTCAAAATGGTCACTCTGCTGGCGCACGCCGACATCGTCGAGCGTCGCATACCGTTGTCCATCAACAATGACGACGATGCCGACATTGACGAATCGTCGTCGGCTGCCGGCGGCGGCGGCGGCTCGACCGGCGCCGCTGACGATGGCGACGGCTCAAACGTAATCGCTTCCACTCAACCACCCACCGCCACCGACGCCAGCGACGCCGAAGCCATAGGCATTGCCAACCCCAACGTTGACCGGCCGCCGCCACCACCCACAAGCACGCCACCGACGACGCCACCACCGTCAGCCGCACGCACACACGCCGCCCAACCGTCCACGCTGCTATCGTCGCCAACGACCACATCGTCGCCCTCGTCGCCGCCATCATCGCCATCATCACCATCGGCGTCGGCGTCATCGGCTGCGTCGTCGTCGTCGTCGTCCAACGGCGACACCACCTGCATACACATTGTCGATGGCATCGTCGTCGCTGCTGCAGCGGCCGCATCGAAATCGACCGCTCCAGCCGCTAAGAAGCCCGCAAAAGCATCGAAAGACGCAAAGCCGGCCACCGCTCAGTCAGCCGGCGGCCCGCAGCGTCCGCACCACCAGCACCATCAGCGCCATCACAGCACGACCGGCGTCTGCGTCAGCGGACCGGCGGCCTCCGCATCGACATCATCGGCTGGCACTTCATCAACTGCAGCCATCTCCGCCCGCTCCGACGTCGACTGCGACTACGCTGGCGTTGTGCTGCGCGTCAAGTCGGCCACCGATTTCGCCGCCATGGAGCGCTCTGCCGCGTCAGCAGCAGCACAAAACTCCGACCGGCGCCCGGACATCGACCAGATCCGCGCGTTCCTCGAGTCCGAGTACCAGTCCGTCGTGCCGGCGGCGGAGGAGCCGGCGTTGCACCAGCGCGACTCGTTCATCCATCGCAGCTACAACAAGAAGCTGCTGGCGCGCAAGAATGCCATCAACGAGCAGCAGCAGCCGCAGCGACCCGCTTCGATGCCGGCGAGACGTCACGGCCAGCAGGCCGCGTTGCAGAAGCAGGCCAGTGAGTCGTCAGCAACAACGGCAACGGCTTCTGCGGCGGCGGCGGAGGCTAAGACGTCGTCTAAGACGACGTCGCCCGATATGGCTTCCAGCGAGCCGGTGCCGCTGCCGGCGGCGCCAATTAAGCGCGACTCGTTCTTGCGCAACAGCTTCAACTCGATACGGCGCAGTTTCAGCATTCGCTCGTCGTCGTCGAAGAAGAGCAAAGCGATGTCCGCGGCAGCCGCAGCCAGTGACCAGCAGCAGACAATTCAGGCAGCAAGTGCGGAACCGAAGCAGGCCATGTCCGACACGGACGACACGACGGCGTCGCGTTGGGGCCGCAAGGGCCGGCGGAAACGAGCCGAGGCGAACAAGCCTTCGGCTTCGGGAACGGACGAATCGTCGACGGCGGCGGTTGTGACGTCGGCGACGACATCGGCGAGATCGACGTTCCATTGGCCGCATCATGTGCCGGCGGATCGGCGTGGCAGTGGCGGTGGCCATGGCCACCAGAATGAGATCAGCAGCAGTAATAACAATAGTTATCTGCATGGTGACGGGTATGCGCTGAGCGACAGTGGCATCGGAGGCGGCGGCGGCGGCGGCAGTGATTTTATGCATTTGAACGTTCCGCTGGAGAGTGGTGTGCACAACCAGTACGGGCACAGCAGGAACAGCTCAACGTCCAGCTGTACCAGCCAACGGTGAGTGAACTCTAGTGTGCCGGTGTTGTTTATTTATGGGTTCAATGTGGTGTTGTGAGTTGAGGCATAATATCGCGTGCACGCGCGGCGCAATCGGCTTGTAACTTGTAATCGTATATGCGTGTCTTCGATGGTGTTAGGCAGTGGCATGAGAACTAACTTTGAATAATAGGGCCATTCGCAATGGACGTTTTTCTGCTTTATTGATTTTAAGTGGACATTTCATCGATGTAACAAGTAACAGGCTGTCCGGAAAGTCTGTGTCGATTGGTTTTGATGAAATTGTTTCTGAATAATCAATATAGTTCCACTGACATAATATATACTATGAATTTAGCGATCTTCCAAATGTCTTTTCTGCCTCATTATCTCCTTCCTTTTTCGCATTATGTCCTTCATCGATGCTAAGTCTCTTACCAGCGGTCTGAAAATATAAAACAGTTGCAGTTTAAGGTCAAATCCGGATAATTCCGTAGATTGGGCCGCAATTAATAGCCAATGGCATCTATATTGGATATGCTTTCATTGACTTGTTAAACTGCGTATTTCTTTGGTGCAAAGGAAATTTTCCCTCGCTATGAAGAGCGTATCTTGCTGATCATTTTGGCGCTCCAAAAATTACATTGTCCTTTTTAGGCAGTCGATTGAGCAGTTTTGCAAAGTACGACGATTGAATGTTCAACACCTGGTTGCACAGCAAACACTCCAATTAGTTGACATGTGATTGATTAGATGTCCGTCGGAAATCGTACAATGACGTCGGACCTAGAAGAAATGGTGTCGATACAATTTTCGCCATCCAAGACAATAACAATGATAAACAACAGAGTATACTTTATATTGTTATCGCCTAATGGTGAACATGTGCAATGGTACTTGTGCATCAGCCGTATTGCGCTTCGTATAGCTATTTACGTGCAATGTTACTGGCACAAAGATATTTCTGCACAATCATTGCCAGGGCATCCCATTTCAAGTGCGCACGTGGTGCGTGCATATCGATCATGATTATATGGTGCAAACTTCTTACGTCTTGCTGTATTCGATTTTTTCCGACGTCGTGAGCGGAGGGAAAAAAACACACCATAACATGTAATTTATGTGCGCCTTTTTGTACAGCTAGTTGGGAATGTTGTTGGCTTCGGCGAATTCGCGTGTACAGCCAGTGAGGCATGGAAGTAATCGATGTCGCACGTTTCAGTTGGCACTTTTAACGGACGGAAATGCTAGAGATAAGAACGACCAGCGACGAAACAGCGCGCGATGGTTGTTTCGGAACTCGAAACTGTATACCTTTAGGAGTTTAACGAACGAGCGGGTGTAATCTGTGTGTCACGAGCACATTCCGCCCGCTAGTCGCGTGCTAAAGTTTGTCGTACGGGCTGAGCACAGGTATGCATAGTAGAATGTTGGTTATTCAAATGTCTATAATTACACACGAGCACTCTCTCGCGCTCTCCGGTACGGTAATTCGATATACCTGCACAATTTGCTTGAACCACACTGTATGTTGTAACAATACATTGCAGTCGTGTTCTTCGCGTCGTCGTGAGAGTAACACCTTGCCCGCAAATGCATTCGCGCACTATGGACATCGGCATAGCTGAAATCCAATGCGCTCGCAACTTGTGTCGCTCACGCACGCACTCGCCGCACAGTTCGATCACCTTTCTCTCACCCAATTAGCGCACATCGCGTACACTCATTGTGCGCGCGTGTATGTGATGCAACTGAGGTGTTGTAACACACATGTGCGTCGAATGTCCACTCGGAGTTGGTGCGCGCAATCTATGCAAACACCGATCGAAAAATCGATTTCTGCCCGAGTGTGTGAAACGTTCAGATGCCCCTCAGGGCGGACGTACGGACACAAGTGACTTGAGACTTGACTAATGATTTATTCACCGTCTTATACTGCATATTCTATGTTGTTTATATCGGCGCGTGTGCAGCCTTGACCTGCAGCGTGCCGGTCGGAACATACATATAATAATCATTTGTCACACTCTGGGGTGTGTTTTTGAAACGCTTCCATAAATTTCGGACAGATTAACCGGTTTCGTATAACTGTCTGCCGAAGCGCCAAGACCGTTTTTCGTATGGTTGATTATGTTATGCAGGTCACGACTCGACGCGACCAAGACAGCATCTGTTTTGCAGGCATTTTTTTCTGCGTGTATATGTTGTAAGTCATGTCTGTTCTTTAGGTAAACAAAAGCTCGCCCAGATCAGATGATTTACTCTTGGCTGGCTGCTGGTTGTGACTTTGCGACATTTCCATTTCTCGGCAATGTCGTCGTGCCAAAAGATGCTGCGTCGAATCTGCAGCGACGACGACGACGCACACACATGTTTTGGGCCCGCTGTGTTTGCGTCGCTCAAACAAAACGCTCGAACACATATAAGTACTCTCGTACTCTCGGCATTATTGTACTCGCGGCGACTCGGCGACGATAAACACGAAGACGCGACGACGTCGTTGGAAAGCCAAGTGTGTGTGCTGTGGCTGTGTTTCAATGCAATATATTATTATCGAGGCCCGGAGTTTACGGGTAGAGCACAATTTAGTATGTTCATCCTACAGTACACGATAAAGCGCCATTAATGCGAATGATTCTAATGGAACTTAATTATTTTGCACTATTTTCACTAAATGTCGTTTTCGTTTTTTGTCTATATTTTATTGACCCTTTGCGGCAATTTTTACCCTATTTGCATTACATATTTTGCTATTTTTCTAGAAAGAGCAAAACATTTATAAGTATACAAAATAATGTATGAGTTTTCAACGAATTGCATACTGGTTAATATTGATCAACTGTAAATAGAAAAATCGTTAATCAATTCGATTCGATAGGAAAATCCAATTTGCGGACGTTCAATTCTGCACCAATTTAGACTTAACCATGTGTTTTACTATCTGCACTGGGCGAAAAATGCAAATAAACCATTTTCACGAACAATTTTTAACTATCCCGGGAAACAGGCAAAGACACAAAGACGGTCCTTGTGTGGGCGCGTGTCCAGACATTATTAAACGTACTGTTTTAGACTCTTTAGTTCCGGGCCTCGATTATTTATACACACACGAATACGCACTATATTGCGCACATACTCTCAACTCGCAATTATCCACATATACACGAGCGAAACGCGACGACGGCCAAGCCTGGCATCACACACACACACACACGCACGCAAAATCGCTTCGCGTTCAGCTGCGTGCTTTTCACGACGACGACGACAGCAGAACGACGATGCGTCGGCTTTGCGACGTCGTCGTCGTCAGTCTGCCAGTGATCTTGCTTGTGTAAGGCAGTCGTCGTTGCTGTGCATCGTGAGCACGCATCCACGCACAAACGCACACACATCATACAGACACAAAGTCTTGGCTGCCGCCGCTGCCTCAAGCAAACATACACACACATCACACAACACTCAACAAAGAACAGGAACTCGCACAAACACACGCACTCGCACACAAAACGAACCTCTGCCAAATAAACACGTTTTGTTGTACGCATTCCGCCGCGCTAGCCGCGGAATCGTGCTCGTGCTTCGCCGCTGCTGCCTCGCCGTTGGTGGTGTGTGCTTTTGGTGTTGGTACCAAAAATTAATATTCCCCGCGAGCACGAGACAAACGAATTAATCGCGAGCGCGTGTTCGGGTTTTTGGTGTATGTGTATGTTTGTGTGTGTGTGCCTCGTGCAAAACACGTTTCCAGTTTCGTAAACGGCAAACAGCGGCTGTTGGCTGCCGCTATTGCTGCTGCTGCTGCTGCTGTCGTCAGTTGCGGCATTCGCGTTCGGTTCGCCGTTTGCTAACGACGTGTGTGTGTGTACGCGAGGCGCGAGGGTAAAAGTAGCGCTCGATCGCGGCCAAAAAACTCAGCCGAGTCTGCGTCTGACTCACAGTGTGTTCAGCTTTGTGCTGTGCAAAATATTCGGTTAGAATTATAATAATCCCGAGGTCGTGCGCGCGCGCGAATGTTTGGGTGCTTTTACACGACTGCTGCTGCTGCTGCTTTATTCGACCACACAAAGATCACACACTCGCCACATTCGCCAGTCAGCCGCATAGATCGAGCGCCACATTTACAAATATAGTGCTGCTGTCAGCGTGTGCATACACAGAGCACAAATCAACAAGTCGTTTGTCAATTAGCCGAAGTGCATCGCGCATCGATAACCTTTGACCGCGCGCTCGACGGGATAACGCGCACCGCACCGACTAGAGTGCAGCACAGCACCAACTCGATGCAAACTATTCCGCCTCGCGACGTCGTTGCACCGAAGCATTGACCTCCGCCGCCTTCGCCGTCGTTTGCGATCCGATCGGCGATTCCGCGTGTTCGATGTGCGTGACTACATCGCGTATACACACAGCGAAACCCAGCGCCAACACACACACACACACACGCTAGCAGAGCCGGCGCGCACAGATTTTAATGTAAATTACATCAGCGCGAGTGTTGAGCTGTGTGTGTGTGCGCGTGCGCATTCGAGCGGTAGAATGCTGCTGCTATAATAGACAAACACGTTTCGCCATATGATATATTAACCTCGTGTGTGTGTTCGTGGCAGTGTGCTCTCACCACCACCACGACCAGACCAGACGACGAAGCAGCTAAACACAGCAACGAATCTCTATCTGTCGTCGTCGACTTGCACAGTTCGAGCATCGCCACATATGCGCGAGAGATGTGCGCGAATCGAGTTCGTGCGCGCAGCGATTTTCCTCCAGTAAAATCTCTAGCTTCTGTACTGTGCGTTTGACTCTGCGTGCGTGATACAATATAATTGTGTGCCCATAAATCGTAAGTGTAATTAGTGTAGAGTGCGCGGTGTTCTCGCTCGTGTTCACCTCGACAGGCCAGGCACGTCTCTGTTGCCAAATCGCGACCCGTGTGTGTGGCAAACGTGAAATATACCGATTTTATCGGCCACGTAAATCGACAGTGTGTTTGTGTGAGTGATCGCGCGTCAATTCGGTGTTCGGTGTGTGACGTGCACAACGGCCAGCCAGCCAGCAGTGTTGTGTTGGAGCATTTTCGTGGTTGACGTCGCAGTGTTTGGAACATACTCGCCTCTGAAACTGGCCAATTTTCGATCGCTCGGTGTGCGAAAATTGTGAGCGCAGTTTGAGGTGTTTGTCGGGTAATCGTGAGGTGATAAATTCAAGATGCCCGCCGAGATGCTGTACATCGTGCCGTCCGACAAAGCGGACGTCGAGTTGATGCCGGTAGTGCCTGTGGAGTCGGTGCTGAAGCGCGATTTGACGCGGTTTTTGGTGCGCCGCAGCAGCAAGTATGTGTCACGCAATTGCGGAGATGTTTAGATGTGCAAAAAACACCTGTTATCGTTGCACACACACACACACAAGTGCGCGACTTCATATCGGCACAGCATTAGTGGCTGGATTCCTGCAAAAAGACAGAAGAATTTAATTGGCTGCCAGCTAACATTTATCGCATTTTTAACGACGTGTGTGGGAGGAGCGTTGAATTGATAACAGCCTTTCGCAAAAATATGGCTCTGCTAACACAATGAGTCATTAGTCATTATTGGGTGTTTGCTTACTAACAGAATTGAGCTTCTATATTTGGTACACGTTTGTTTACAATAATGTTGCACATTTTATTCCAAAAATCCATAAATTGTTCGATTTAATTCTTGAATTTTCGCAATCAAAATGACTCAATTCATACGCTCAGTTTGGCTACAAACCAATCGTGAAAATAAGCAACCAATTCTGAGGCGTGGTGTTAATCGCAATGCGCGTGTGTACACAGATCGTCCAACATTGGCACGTCGGTCGTGCCCGGTGGCGTCATGGCACCGCTGAACCGTCAAACATCCACCGATTCGTTCAATAATGGCGACCAGCAGCAGCAACTGCAGCATCCACAATCAACGGATTCCGCGAAAGCCGACGCCAAGTGAGTGTGTGTGTGGGTGTGAGTGTGATTGTGAATATAGTATACAACTTTTCGAAGGCAAGTCAAGCGCCGAGGCACGTCCGGACACTTATCAACGATGATACGACGAGAAGCGCACACACTTCACTTTAGTATAGTATAAGTCTCAGCAGGTCAGGTGCGCTCGCGATCATATGATCGATAATGCTAATGTCGATGTACGTACTTGAGCCCTGGGATTGCAGCAATCAGCTGACCGATTGACAAAACCCGTAAACCCGTGGTGGTGAATACTATACTAGGTAGTAGTTAATGCGCATTGGGCATTCGTCGATACGCTATCTCGCACAATTGTGGCTGGGCGATGATCGATTGACAGCATTGCTTACAAATCGTTATAATAGCGCGCAATTAAAATGCAACGCCAGACGCACTCACTTTGATAACCAGACATAAAACACCTTGTGTGAGGTTTTATGAGAGCCCGAGTCGGGAATGTGTAATGTATCTTAATGAACGGAGACAACATGTTTGATGTTGAAATATGTGTCCGCTGTTTGGAAACAAAAACAATTCAATACAAACAAGTTATTTGTTCGCGATGTCCCAGGACTTTTCAGCTAGATGTATCTAGGACGTTGTACTGTACAATGCGCCGCTATAAATTTTAAGAAGTGGTAGGGACCACACCACAAAAACAACTTGTTCTCGAATAGCAGAGTGAAAAAACACCGATCTCTCTGCCGTGTGCGAGCATACACGTAAATGTTGGCTTCACAGTTATCACTTTTCAGTTAAGTAGAGCGCTGATCTCGTTCAAGTAAAAGCTTCGTATTTCTGATACAGCCGCCCAACACTTCTCAACGGAATACAATGGATGTCGTAGATCCAGCAAATTTATAAATCGAATCTTCTACAGGTGTATATGCACCAGGCATATTTTCTAGAACGAGAGCAGCGCTCAATTGCATTGAAAGTGGGAGAAACTGTCAAGATGACATTTTCTTGTCTGCTCGCACACGGGCAGAATGATCGATATTTTCACTCTGCTCTTTGAGAACAAGATGTTTTGTACATATCAATCTGTCTTTCACGCATCTTATTGCACTGCTCTCTATTTTGACGGCGCGGTTGATACATTTGAGGTGCATAGTCGGGGATTCGAATCACAAATTGTTACTCCATAAACCGACTGCGCTCTACCATCGAAACGTCGCAAAGTCTATTCATCAAGTTCTAGCCATTAGCCATTCTTTATCAATTGTATTGAAACTACGATTTCATTCATTCATTTTTGTTTGCACTTGAGGAAGTTAGACTTTGGCATTAGTTGAGTTGCGTTAGTTGAGATCTGGTGCTACTATGTAAACCTTATTATGGCAGGAATAAAATTGATGAATGGTGAATGGTGAATGGTGATGAATGGTTTAAACCGTGGAAAATCTACATTGATTGCTTGGCATTCTCATGATTTATAATTCTCTCCTAACATCCGGGCCTTCTAGTTGTAATCACTGTTGTTGCACTTATCTTCGCAAAAATGGATGGCGGTGGTTAAGCGGTGTTTGCGTGTGGGATCCGCGCGACGCCAACTGCAACCACTCTACGCGCTATCAAGACTGGTTGAGAAAAGTGTTTATTTCTGTCGTAAATGCGTCATCCGCAATGGCGCACACGCACCATCGTATTAATACCACATATCACATGTCTGAACTGGGAACATCGCCGTCGTCAATCAATACCAAAACTCTAGCCTAACAACTCATCATCGTGTCGCATTTTGTTTGGCTAGTGGCAGCGATGCGCCGCCTACGAGCTGAATCATAGAACTCGCACATAGATTATGACAAGCCATGTGTGCGCGCATGTGAGCATGTGCGCCTGCGGTGGTCGTGTGTGGTGTGTGTGGTCTGTGCGCGCCAGTAGGGAGGGTCTTTTTGCGCCAAACAGCAGCGTATCGCTGTGCAGACATTAATCGCGTTTCAAATCGAACGGACGGACAGCAGCAGCAGCTCTGTCAGATTGAGTGCGAAGTATTTTCTACCATATATTGCGTGGCAGCCGCGTGCTAGCATCGTGGGCAATGGCGTCGCGAGTCGTTCATCGGGTCTCGAAACGCTGGTCCAAGTCCCATCCGAACCTGACGCTACGGAGCACCAGCTTCGACGAGAGGTTTGGTCAGAACATTTTGCGATTGTCGGGAGAGTAGTCATTTTATCAAGTGCGTTTTCACTGAACCAAATTCGCTAATATGAGTAGTTTTAGACGTCTTCTATTTATCAATGAACTAATTTGTTGACGTCCCCTTTTATCAATGAATTCATAGATAAATAGGAGACTGACGAACTATTCGTAATTGCAATGAAATAGCTGCATTTCTGAGAATGTCCACACTTCAACGATATTGCCCTGAACTTTATAGACTTGTTCTCAATTGGCCCATAAATCAATTCGGTCGAACGATTCTTTGTTGTTTGCATTATTATTCGCAAATCCAATTAATTTATCAGCAATCAGCAACATCGCGTCGCGTAAGCGCATTATTCGCTTGTCCGCCCCTTCGCTCGTGTCCATTACTGTCCGGTTCGATTTCGAAACGAAGCCATACGATGAACACAGACACATGCTATTTTGTTTTATACGCATATCGAAGGGCAATTACACTGCGCCATTGCATGGCGAATCGCGATAGCGGCTCAGGCCATTCTATGAAATTTGCAGGCGAGAGAAGGATGTCCGGAACGATGTAAAATTAATCGAATACTTTGGAAACGGGATTATCCAGCTCTTCAGCTCTTCTAGGAAATTTAAAGATCAATCACGTGGCCCTTAAGCCCTTAATAATGCAATGTAAATGCGAAAAAATCAACAAAAAATTAACGAAGTGCAGTCACGAGTCACTATGGTTGGCGCATTCACAGGAATTTGTTTTTGAATTTTAATCTCAGGATAAACTATGCATACTATTTTTCAATATATACATATGCTTGATCTTTATTGTTCATCATAACAATATATTCGTAATAATTATTTGACATAATTCAATTTGATTCGTGTCAATTTATCATGCAAAACTGAGCTACACGCTCCTGCAATGCTCAGCAATTATTTCATTGTTAAATTTGGTCTAGATCTAAATGTATTGAACTGATCCTAACTAGCGTTATTTTCGGATT
>JANTBZ010078685.1:0-19770 GCA_024741255.1 Exechia fusca | reverse complement strand
ATCAATTTGCATCAGTCAGAACGACCGCTATAGACTCATATACAAAAACGGCATGAGCAAGGTTATACACCTAATAGTATGCACTTACTTCATGATAAGCAGCAACAGGATCGCCGGAATGGTCCAAATGTCGAACCAGATGCATCCAAAGACCCAGATGAAACATGCAATCACCGATCGAATCGGCGATTCCCATTCGAAGCAGGATCTGGAATTGGAAGGAATTGTTGCGATAAGTTGGAATCGTTAAATTGTATTTTGAAAAATACTTGTAGGATTTCACTTACTGTATGTATCGGCCCCAGTCCAGGACACAGACCACGATCGCCTTCAGGCGTGTGACGTTGCGCACTAGTAGCTGACGCTTGAATTTTGCCTCCTGCGACACAAGCTTCTCCTCTTTGGGCTGCAGCGCTCTAAAGGCGGCCCGCAGAGGACTCCAAACAACATTCAACTCAAGCATGATCTACAACGAATTTCGATAGTAATTGTCAGTTATTTCTTATTTCCTGGTGCAGCATTTTCGACCAATATTTTGTGTTCGATTGAAGCGACTAATTGTGGCGTTGATTATTTTGCTTATGTAAATTGTATCCTTCGTACTCACCTGTGGCGATGATCCTTTAGCCCGAGCAAACATTGTCTTATCCTTCAGCGTGTAGAATCGCTTCACGCCATTCTGAATGCGCAGCAGCGGAATCACAACGCGACCGAGGAACTCCATCTTATGATCGCGGTCCTCATCGAAAACGGTCACCTCCAGCACGGACGTCATGTCCTTGACGTTGCTGCAAGATTAATAATAACTATTACTGTTCGCTCGACAATAATACCTTTATTGAATCTCACAACGTGAATATCTTGTTCCAATTCGGCATCAGCGTCTTGTACTCCGTCTGCGTCTGCAGCCGCGAATTGATCAGTTCCAGTACGCAGAACGGATCCGACTTGCCGCCCAGATCGGCGGCCGCCAGTCCGGTTGCCCCGAACACCTTCACCGTCAGGTGGCCCACATCGCGCAGATTCTGCAGCGTCTTTGGCCACGCGTACTTGGCGACCAGCGCCTGCCGCTCGCGCGGATCCTCCTTGTACGCCGTCAGATCGGTGATCGTCTCGCTGGCCGTCGTGCCGCTGATCGTCAGCAGCAGGAACACCTCGGCCGAGCAGTCCTCCAGCTGCTGCCACAGGCCGTGCGTCGACTCACGCGACAGCGCGCGCAAGTCGATGGTGCAGCGGCCCAGCTGGGCGCTGCGACGCCACACCGTCACCTCGAGCAGCTGGTCCTCGTCGAACAGATGCAGATCGAACTGCTCCAGCCAGCGCGACTGACAGATCGATTTGCTCTTGAACTTTTCGTTGCCTAGCCTACAGTGTTTCGGTTTTGATGGATGTCGGAAACGTATGATCACGATGGGGTTTCGAGGGTTCAGTGTGGGATCGTGTGCAATCCGATGGGGAATCACAACGTGGTCTAATATAAGTACCTAAATCTAACAAACAGTTCGCTAACACTACTCTCAACGTCTGGCGGAAGGTTGCGTGCTTCGACGAGGACGATCGTCACCACCGAGCTCCAGATCTGCGATTTCAGCCGCTTCGAGGCGTCCGCCAGCCGCGGATGACGCTGGAAATACTTGGTCAGAGAAGAGAACAACATACGACTGGTTGGTATGGCAAACGGGCTAATCTACAACGAAAGAGACTATTTGTGCTCATTACAACGGAAGACGAGGGAAATCAACTCACTGAACTCAGGTGATTATGATGAGTTGATATGTACACAGTAACCAAGTGAAACAAATTCGGTATGGATTTGGTGCTGAGGGCCGCTTGCGCAGCTCGACAAAAAAACAACATAAAACCTCTCGCAAACATTTCTTCTTCCCCAAAATACCTGCTCCTTGTCCTCCTGCGAGCGCGGCCAAAGTGTCACATTCACCCGCAGCGAGCCCATCGCCCGCTGAGCGTTTGCCGGATCCTCCAACTGCAGCTGCACCTCATGCAGCCGACCCAACTCCAACTGCGTCATGTCCAGCCGCGCCGAGCCCATAAAGTCGTCCTGCAGCCCCCAGTCATAGTCGAACACCTTCACCTGAACCGGCAAAAACGGATCCTCCACCGGCACCGTGAACGTCTCGTCCCACACCGGATTCAGGTCCCGATGTACCGTTCGCGATTTGTGCAGCATGCGGCCGTTCAGCTTGAACTTGACGTACGGATCGCTGGTGCCGTTCTTGTCCATCGCCACCAGATCGTGGCCGCTGCGCAGATGGACGCGCAGCTGGAAGAAGGCGTGCTGACGCAGCTGCGACTCGCGACGTCGCTGCGCCTCGGCATCGGCATCGGCGACGAGGACATGGGGCTGCTGATGGGCGACAGCCGCCGAAGTCGGTGCCATGGCCATCGAGATGATGGCCGCCGACGTGGTGCCGCTGGCAACGGTGGTCGCCATCGGAGGAGGCGGTGCCGTTTCCAGCGTGTCCTTGGACTGCTGGCTGCGCAGCCGGAACAACGATGGACGGGCCAGCGGCGAGCCGCCCAGCGTGGTTGAGCGATGGCGGGGCGACTGCGTGGCGGAACTGCTGTGCTCCGAACTGTTGTCGGCCGCATAGTCGAGGCTGTCCTGCTCGACGAGCAGATGCGGATGACCGTCGGCGTTCGAGTGCGGCGAGCTGCGACCGCTGTTGCGATCTTTGCTGCGGCCGCGCGAGAAGCGGTGCTGCGGAAGTTGTATGGTAAGTTTATCAAATGGTACGATATTTCACAAGATAAGATGCCAAAATGAAATTCTTTAAGTTATCTTCAAGATGATTTTAAAGACAAATCTTCATGACGTGAGACAGTAGTCAGCACTCACCTTCAAGGTGCTAAAAAACCCATGGGTCTTCTGGATGACACCGGCAACAGCCGGATTCGCGGCACTCTTCGCGCGCTTCGGCGAGCCGCTCGGCGACCCGCTGACGCAGTCGTGACAGCTCAGCTCGGACGCCGATTTGCTCAAATGCTTGCCTAAGTTGCTGCATCGCGCCGGCGACGACGAGGACGACGAGGACACGGCCGAATGGCTGGTCGTCGGCTGGTGCTTCTGGTGCGCCGGTGTTCCGCCGCACGACTGCGGATGTGCGGCGCTGGTGGTGGTGGCGGCGGTGTCGTCGTCGTTGTCGTCCGGGACCGCGTAGTCGATGCTCAGACCTGGGCAACACGCAAACAGAACACATTGCACTTGCAAGTAGGCATTTGAATCGAAGCATGTGAGAATGGAATGGATCGAATGACATTGTTGATGTTGAAATATTTCCACATTGAACATTCAACCGCGACGGACTACAACGTAACGAGATTCCCCACCATCATCATGTCCATCGCCGCCAATCTGTTCAAGATCAACAAATACATCGACACCTGGCAGGAGCGCATGATCGCCGATCTGCGCGATGTGTGCGCCATCAAATCGATAGCCGGCTCCGCCGAATACTATGGCGAAATGTCGAAAATGGTCAAATGGATCGAGGCACGCCTGCGTCAGCTGAAGGCCACTACGTGCGAGCGCTTCGACATCGGCTGCTATGTGGCGGACGGCAAGACACTGCGCTTGCCCACCGTTGTGCTGGCCTCCTTCGGCAAGGACATCAAGAAGAAGACGGTGCTGGTGTACGGCATGTACGATGTGAAGAACGCCAATGCCGAGGCGTGGGAGTCGGATCCGTGGCTGGTGCAGCAGAAGGGACCGCTTATCTATGGGCGCGGATCGTGTCGCGGCAAGGCGCAACTGCTCAGCTGGTTCCATGCCATCGAGGCGTACAATGCGAACAAGATTCCGCTGCCGGTGAATCTGAAGTTCATCATTGAAGGCATGTCGGAGAAGAACTGCTTCGGGCTGGAGGAATTTCTGTACACCAAGCGCATCACGTTCATGAAGGGCATCGACTACGTGATGATCAACCAGTCGGAGTGGCTGAACGAGACGATACCGTGCATTAGCTATGGCGCATGCGGCCTGTGTCAGTTCAATTTGATTGTCGGTGGTGGTGGTGGCGGCGGTGGCGGCGGCGAGGGCGGCGGTGACTTTGACAAGCAGGCAATAACCGACTACATTCTCGGCAATTTCGTCGACAATCTGGGCAACATCCTGATACCGCACATCAACAACGATGTGGTGCAGATCACGCCGGAGATTGAGCAGTCGTTCGACATGGTGAACTGTGATTTGAGCCATGTGATTAAGAATCTGCCGCCGTTCATGCAGACGTGGAGCAAGCAGAAGATCCTGCTGCGCATGTGGCAGATGCCGCAGCTGGTGTTGGGGCCGCCGCCTGAAGAGGTGTCGTGCAGCTGTGGTGGCGGTGGCGGAGCAGGCGGCAGTGGCGATGCCAAAGAGGGCGGCAGCGGACGCGCCGGAGGCGGAGGCGACGATTCGAAGGAGGAGAGCAGTGGGCTGAGCTCGTATTTCGTGTTCAAAATCGTGCCGGTGCAGACGCCCGACCGGTGTGCGGAGTTCACGATGGCGCACATCGTCAATCTGATGCGCCTCCGGTTCCCCACGCACGAGGTCACCGGCCAGCGCACCAAGTCCGGCAAGAGCATGACGTGCCGCATTGCGAGCGGCGGCAAGCAGGTGGGCTTCGTGCGTTGCACGATGAC
Organism: Exechia fusca; assembly: GCA_024741255.1. Taxonomy (NCBI): domain Eukaryota; kingdom Metazoa; phylum Arthropoda; class Insecta; order Diptera; family Mycetophilidae; genus Exechia; species Exechia fusca. The sequence goes on along the minus strand of JANTBZ010078685.1, from coordinate 15,129 downwards.
GTCGGAGACGCGCGCCTGGCAGGAGGACAGCACGAGTCCGCACTACGAGGCGGTGAAGCGGGCGTCGGGGCGGGTGTTCAAGTACCCGCCGAACATGATAAAGGAGAGCACGGACAGTCCGATCATCTTGATTTTGGACAAGGTATGTCGAGTAGCGAGTGGAGTTTATTGGTGTTGATTTTGATTAATTGTATTTGGTTTGACGTCGTCTGACAGCTGATCCACAAGAACACGGTGCTGCTGCCGCTAAACGACAACCGCATGGATGCGGAGTTCAACAACGAATGCATCCACAAGATGACCTATTTCGATGGCAAGAAACTGATTGCGGCGTACATGGCCGAAGTGGCGGTGATTTGATGTGCTGTGATGGAGTGAATATATTTCTGAATATACTATAGCGAGTTAATTCGCATCAATCCGGAGCGGTAATTCCGTTCTCGCGACACAAACAACCACTTGTCTACGCCGTCCGCCGCCGTATTAGGTTGTCATTCAATGTCTGGATCCGACCACAGCGGTAAAGTATCCGAGATAATTGCGTACTTTCACGTTGTGATATCCGGTGGCGCCGGATGCTGGCGGAGCGTCGCATTACGCTCGTCCCGAGCGACGTGATTGCCGTGCAATATTGATGAGCATTAGAGTGTCCCTCGTCGGTGTTGATGCTCGTTTGCTCCTCTTTTATCTTTAGGGTTTTTGAATCCACCTTGGGGACGCATGGCAGACTGTTTTGACCAACAAAGTCAAATTGAAGGAAAGCTACGAATGGCCACTTCTTTAATGTTATTTATGAGTCATGAGTTATCAGAATCATGGTGAATCAATACAGCATAACTATTATATTCAACGTCCGGAAATACCACAAACTGTTTAATGTCGGCTATATAAATAAGTTCGGATGGTGGGGTTTGCAATATTTGCATCCTGAACAGCTTTGGATAAATATGTAATGATGGGTGTTGTGGTAGTTTTGCTGATTGTGTCACGTTTCGTATTGATAAAACCCGACTCTGCGTTGGACGACACAATAAACATGAATAATGATTTCTCATGATTTCCTAATGGTATATGCACAATGATATGTGTGTATATGTGTATTGTAAACGAATCGCTGTGATTACACATTGCCCGTGTTAATAGCCAAAAGGTAATCATATCAGTAATCGCTTCGCTACGACACCAACATGAATACGTTCTTTTACAATTCAATTGTTGTTTGACCACGACCATACACGACGAATATATGACGTGTGTTTGTATGGTCAACAAACACCCAAGCGAGCATGTGTGAGTTTGTGAATAAATAATCAGGTGAAATGCCACCTCCTTTCAGTCACCCCAAGCGTTTCGCACACATGATCAATACACATACACAATACAGACATGCAATCACACCGCCACAGGCCAATTATTCTAATTGTTGTTTCTGTGGCGGGTTGAACGGCTGAACGGGGATGTTTGCCTGTATATATTACATTGTGTATCGAGTGCGTTAGCGTTTGACCCAACTCCAGTATTAGTGTGTTTAATCGCAATGTATGAATGAGATCATCAGCATATTCACAGCTGGATCCGAACTTCAAAGAGTTGCTGAATGTCGGCGGTCTATGAATATTTTCGTTGACTGAACCTATTTGCGGGTTGCACACACCGCATACAACATGTCGCATATCCTCACATATGCTCCAACCAAACAACTTCATAATAATTATTCCTATACATAATTAACTAATGGAGTCACGTGCATGCTGGCTGAGCCGCACGAAATGTGAGCGCAAAATGTGCGCGCTTCCATGAAATCAAGAGAGACAAAATTGTCCGCGACACGCAATAATTGTGTTATTTTCGTTCGCCATTCTGCTGCTGCTCGATTGGGCCGGCGGATACAGTAGAGAATATACCCAGGTGGTCAGAAATATAATTTACAAAGTGCTACAGCTACAGGGTATTTAGCACAAAGCCAGAACATGCACTTCAGCGTAAATACACAGAGCCATTCATAGACCGAAATAATCGAGCTTGGAAACTGGCGTCGAACACGAAACGCGGCGACGACTTGGCTGCAACAATGTATACATACAACAATGAACTTGCAGTGAACAGGTCAACCGCAAACACACATACATACACACACTCTCGTTTGTATGAATCAAACATGTGGCCCCAACGCGGTTTAAAGCTCAGCGAGTTCCACACATTTATGTTTTATCGATTGCGTCTCCGCACGAACAATATAAAACGCTAAATGCCCAGCTATATTTGTTTACATTTCAAATGGAGTGCTCGCATTTCTTTGCCAAGTGCACACACAGGCGTGCTACGTCTGATTGTCGTCTTTCAATTATTCCACGGCTCAACGCAAACAAACTCGATCGCAAACACACACACACACATCTCGATGCTGGCTCAGCCGGCGTACGTGCGAATAAACAAACCACACATGTTTCTCATGCGCCCCATCCATCCGTCTCGTGAACACACACACACACTCACCCAATTGCGGCCGTTTATGACATGTTGAGCACACATGCGCTAATAGTCGCGCGTCTGCACACATTCCATAAATTCAATCAATCTGTCGCGTACTTCGACAGTTTGCACAAAACGGTCAGACGAAAGACGCACGAGCGCACACACAAACGCACTCAGACGGGGTTTGGTCAACGTCAGAATGTCGACGACTTCGACCCGGCGGCGACGGCGGCGGTCGATATTATGGGATGAATAGTGTTGTGTGCGACGACGACGCTCCAGACGAGCGGCGCCGGCGACGGATGGGGCGACAAAACACTGCGCTGTGTGGCGAGTCTGAGCGACGCTTACGCATAATGTCGCTCAAACTTTACCCCATATGCAAACCAAACATGCAATCGGTCCACTATCGCGAACATACACGCACATGTACTACATGGTCTGATATAATATAATAGTGAGACACACTATAAAAACCTAAATTTTCTTATTATTTATATGTAGTAGTCTTCGAGGGTCAAACCGGAGAATACAGTTGATGGAAAGGTAATTATATCCGTTGATTTTCAGATGGTTCGTCGCTCTCTGTCCGACATCGAATTAAACTCCGGAGAATAATAATGGAGACATATTCTACATATTTCAAACAAATTAGCCTTATCCTGAAACACACCTCAGAATTGTTAACTCGATTTTATCTTGTTGGATTGTTAGTTATGCGGCAGTCATTTTTAAAAGAGCTTTAATATGTCCAAAAACTGCATTATTTATGTCGCTTTAATATGTCGGAAACTGCATTATTTTGGTGTCCATTGCGCTCCTTGATGCCCTAAATATCGATACAAAATAATACTATGAACAATTACTATGAACAATTACTTCCAAACTTATGACAGTTATATCAATAAGATTGTATATAGCTGCCTAAAAGATTACTATGATCAATTGAAAATTGTGTCTTTAACAAAAATGTTGTTCCTTCATAGTTTGTTTCTGGACATATCAGCCAATGTAGAACGTATGAATGCATAGAGTGCACGTCGTTGGTTCCGTTCTCGTTGGACGAGGGAGAACAAGAAGCATAAAACGTAAACAACTCCAGAGCATATTTTACAAACACGCTATTGCGAACGGGCCGTTATTACAGTCTATGCACGCTCTTACACGCACATACACTCTCGGAGTTCGCCCTTTGACTGCAGTCAGCGTATACAATGGGACCCCCACATACACACACTCACAGACATTTTATGTTTGTTGATGTTGTGACGACGCTGATGATGCGCGAACGAGGAGCAGACTGACTTTTGTGACTTGCGGTCGTGCGGGCGAGGAAGGGCGATATTGCGAAAACACTAGAGTTCATCGTCGTTCGTCTCTGTGCGCGGTGTGCCATTCAATGGATGTCTGTTCATGTTGTGTGACATCACCGCAAGGGTGGGGTGGGAACCGCACAAATGCGACGACGACGTCGCTGACGCCGTAGTTCTGCCATGAACGTTGAACTGTGCGGCCTAGGCGCAAATGAGTCATAGCGCTATGGCTTGGGAATATGCAATTCCCGTGAGCATAACGACGACTGCGATTGCCACGCAGAACGCTACGGCCGGTAGCCGTAGGTGTTTTTCAGTTTAAAGTTTTGAAGAACATATACAGGGTGGGGCCTCAAAATCCGGATATGTGATGTTTCGTTTTCAAACAAGATTAACATTGCGAAAATAAACAAATGTGGATTAAATATCTTCTATGAATTGTTCAATGGACATTCAAGAACATATTCACACAAAAATATCTTCAGTTACGGGAATAAATGTCTTAATTTCTTTAGTGTTTATAAATTTACATATGGGCTGTGATTTCTTGTTTACTTATAGGCATTACAACCCGATACGTGTCTCTCATATACTCCATTGTTAATGAAGAGTAGAAGGGATCGATAACCGATTCGGCTTTTCCAGAGCACAGCGCTCCAAAGAGCAACTCCAGACAAAATTTAACATCCTTCCTTGGATCATTGTTATAAGAAAATGCCGGCACCCATTCCGAGGATTCGAACCCGTGATCAGACACTCTACCACTACGCCACTCAGACGACGGCTGTGATACAGGGTTCATATACATATACACCGAATTTCTCCGATTGAATTTCCCTAGCCAGTGTTTAAAAAAACCATCTTACTTATATAAGGTACAATTGTTAGGCTATTCTAATCGTTTTAGGTGGTATAAAACGGCTGCAAATCATAATTTTATCTTGTCCTGTTTTTGAGACCCCATCCTGTACATTACTACATATACTCAACTAGTACTGAACATGTTTTCAACTGCATCGGAACAGTGAATGGGCTAATACTACTTCAGAAATTACGGCAATTAAAGTTTGATACTCTCAAGTCGCGTGTTGAACGCTCGAGATAAGCTTTCTGAATGACGCGTTACATTCAGCACACGACGCTATACAAAACAAGTACAGCACAATCAATATAAAAACCCTCGTGCAACACATATGCGTAAAAAAATAGAGGTTACGATTGCACTGACTGACGACAAATGCGACAAGCTACCAGCAGAATATTGTATCTAATAGTCTCTGAAACGCTTTAGTATTATACTCATTCGAACGCTTTACGACAAGCGTAGTTATCGTCGTTAGCAAACTCGATGGCTATATGTGTGTTCGATTCTATATAATGTATGAACGACAATATAGCAAACTGGCGCTCCAAACGCTAGTTTCGCGTGCATATTGCATTGGAGTTGACCTACCCACACACACGCAACATGCGAACACATTTTGCCAACTACGTGTTCGTTAGTGAGGTGTATAATCAAATGCTATATTATGTTACAGTATTGCCTCAATGAACGACATCACAAACACAACATACACTATACACACACACTCACACACCATATATACACACATCCGGCATAGTAAAATCGAACTTGAACGCTATGTAGGTTAGGTCTCCACACAACCACCCACACAGTATCATGTGGGACATTGTGTTTGGGGACGCGCACAGCACACGAAAAAATAAGCGTCGGTAGTGCAAAAGTCACAGTGCACACGAACACTTCTGGGACTCACCGGTGCGATCACTAATATATATTTGCAGAAAGTCACAGTATTGCTAAAGTTTTGATTGAAGAAAAAATCAATGGTCCACCAATCCACCATCGTAATGTGTAGCATGGAAATTGATCTCATTTCCCGAGCCGATGCCAAAGTTCATGCACACATCACTGAGCAGATGAAAGCATTAAACCCGGACCCTAGTCTGTATTACGTTCGTTCGAAGCGTAAGTAATCCTTTTCTCTCGTCTCCACGATAATATGCTTATATTTGGCGCCCGCGAACCGGGCTTTACCTTTATCCATTACACCTAATCCATAACTCGAGACTCGGCGCAATGATGTTGTCGGTTTTCGTGTGTATTCTTTTCCGCTTGTGCTCTCGAACGAAAGCTCACTCAGCCAACCCTAGCCCACATGCACACAGACACATATCTAATTTAGCACTGTCGAAACCATTCTGGACGCGGACACTACAACGATACACGACGGGACACAGACGCAAACAACAATACATAACACAATCATCCACATGAGCACTCTGCAGATTAACAGCATACGCGTCGCTGCACTCCGAACTGAAATTTCCTTGTCCGTGGAAATTCGATTCACTTTACATTACTGCAGACACTAGCTAACGCTCCAACTGATAGACACACACAAACACACACACTCGCGCTTACACTATAAACACAGAACACTGAACACAGAGAGCACTCGGAGCACTTCACGCCAAGCTGCGCGCGTATTAAATTCGCGGAAAGGTTTTCGTATTTACAAATTTCCAATGAAACACTACACCATGCACAAAGACCCACTACACCGAAGATGCTCTCTAGTCAATATTTGCCAACATACCAGCGTGCCGAATTGTACGGAGCATACGCGATTTGCAACAAGACGCCAGCGTGACCGTGCGGTATTTACGTTCGCCCGACGGATGTGGAACATGTATGCATGTGTCAGTCATCGCCGTGGGGAATTCGCGGGGACTTCGCACCACCAATTGTGTTGTGTGTGTGTGAATGAAAATTCGGAAGAACTGCTGATCATTTATTGATGGGGGGCAAAACACAACGCACGCAGACGCAAATACAGACACACGCAAATTCACTCATCCCCGACGTTGGCATATTATTATATGGTGTGTGCGGATTGATGTTGGTGTCTGTGTGCAGTATTTGGTGTGTTCCTGAGCGACGCGGACTCGACGGGACGCGGATGCGAAAACAGTGTTTCGCCAACGAGCGATTCTCTCCAACTGAACGACTCAGCTCTGAGCAAGTTCTGTCAGAACTTCAGTCGCGAACGACATTGCCGGTCGGTTGGGTTTTTGGATTGTGTGTGTGTGTGCACGTTGGTTTCGTGAAACTTGCGAGAATATTAGACTTCGCGCATGCACAGCGCACGCAGTGTGTCAAAGCTCGGAGAGCTTTGCTGCCACTTCGTCGACGAGATGTAGATACCAAACACACACCGTCTGCATATTCATGCGGCTCATTCATATACACTCATCACCATCACAGTATAAACGCGCATAAATTGCACGACCGCCACGAGGGAAGACGTGCCGATGTGCGACAGTACTCAGTACGTAGTATCACGTGCGCGCATATTATATGCTAAATGTTTGCATAGAGATAACACAATTATGCCAAGAGTATGTTGGTTTGGCGCAAAATTGTGCCATTTGAAATGAGCGCTTGCACAGTTGACGTCATCACTAGAACGTCATAAACGTATGCATGCGCTTGAGTTCACGTTCAAGGCGACACACATTTAGAAAACCCGTTTTCGGATGCGCCGACTGACAAAAATGTCGGCTGATTTAGATGGGAGCAGATGCAACACGCCGCGTTCGACTTTTCGTTTCTTGTGGATTCGATGGAGCATTTATTGTGCGTTATCTCTTGCGTTTCTGAGCACGCTTTGATACGTTATGACAAATCATTCCTAAACTTTATATGCGCACCAGGCTCGATAAATATTCTTGTTTTCTAAATACAATACACATAACACATTCAGTTCTCCTTGTTCTCGGCCGCCAGCAGATCGAACGACTGCTGCTGGTTGTTCTTCTTCTTCATGCGACGCCGCTTACTCTTGCTGATCTGATCGGGCTCGGCAAAGCCATCGGCGTCACGGTGATCGTTCTCCGCACCGCACGCATCATCGTCCTCCTCCACCGGACTGACGCCATTTCCATTGCCATTGTCGCAAATGTTCTCGATCGATCGCAGACGCATGCCCATGCGGGGATCGGCCGGACCAGCGAGATCGGTTTTCGACGCAGCTGGCGATGAGTTGTCGGCCGAGGGCGCAACTCCATTGCTCTGGGCTGCGATTGGCTGGGCAGGCTGTGATGGTTCCGGTTCGATGGCGTTGTAGGTGTGATCGTGATCGACCAGCGTGATGGTCGGTGTGTCCGGTGTGCCCGGATGCAAGACCTGCACATGGCGTTTGGGGGACTCTGAAATGTCGAGGGAAAGTGATCGATTAGAAGTTTTATATGCATTTTACATCATTTTAATGGACAACAGTGAACCACTTACCTCAAAAACGACAGGATGATTCCATTGGACGCAAAATCTAAACAACACCAACACCAAAAACTCGCAACACGACATTACTCGCAAATCCAGAAATCCAGACAAAGTAGGTTAATTGTGGCTTACACGAATGCACAGTTGAACAATTGAGTAGTGTATCATTCACAGTTATAATATTACATACATCGTTTCCATTAGTTAGTTTCACACTTTAGTTTCACATTTCAATTTAACGGGAAGTCAATCCATTTCAACGATACCCCATCCAAAGTAACTTATTCAGAATGTTATTTCGTTAAATTGAATGGTGAAGTCATTTGCCAATTAGTTTAATCTATTGGTAATGGGCTTTTTATTTGTCGTACTAATTAGTTTCAAAGTACCTGTGCCATTATCCAACACCGGATCTAGTATCGACATTTCGATTAGAGGAATTCGATGTTAAATAGCTTTAGATATTTATCGTAGGGCTTTGAGGACAACGTATAACCTCGGCACCTCGTTGTTATACGACCCGAAATTTAAGTTATAAACCATGTACCGAAATCTTTTTGTTTCTTGTTTTGTAGGTCTATCTGTATTATTTTAAAAAATCCAATGATGTGGTTTTATTGCAGGAGCATTACTCTGTCGAATGAGAAAAAAATATTATGAAAATGTCTTACCGGTGTCTTGGCACGCCCTAGAAAGACATCTCCGTTCGTCTAAGGAGACATTATGAATTAATTTCGCACAATTTCATTTTTTCATTTGAATGTTGTGGGACACTCCAGTGAAAAGTAATGTTCATTCAATAAAACTGCATCATCGCAATTTTCAAAATATTACAGTTAGACCTACAAAACGAGATACACGAAGATTTCGGTATATGGTTTGAACTTTGAATTTCGGGTCGTACAATTCGTAAGCTAATGCATTTCTAACACATATTAGTCGTTGTGAAATGTCACTTTGTCGCGTGTATCGAGAACCAACAAACACCGGCCACAAAGATCACCATAATCACCTCGAGCAAACTGGACGACGACACGTTCTCTACAATCAAGATTAATTGTGACACGAACGAATTATTTTCTACCACCAACCACCACCATAAATGACATCGATATTGACGACCAACATACCGAAATCTTTGCCACCGTTCAGCAACTCACGTGCCAGCGATTCAGTGCTGCTCTTCGCTTTCTCTGGCGCCTTGTGAGTGCCATTCGTCTTCCCATTGACTTGCTGTTGCTGCTTCGGCTGCTGCTTCTGCTGCTGCTGCTGCTGCTGCTGCTTCTGCTGCTGCTCGCGCCTCTCCAAGTCATACAGCACATAAATCGGATCGTTAACGTCATTTATGTACCTCCTCAAAGCCTCCTCTTCTGAAATGTCATCCGAATCAATCTCCGAATCCCCCTCGGAGTCGCTGTCGCTGAAACTCCCGCTCGTCGGCATCTCATAGTCCGAATCGTCCGACTCGTCCGAATCGTCGAACGACCGCTGCAGCAGATCCTCCATCAGTTCGTCGCCATCGACGTCGACGTCGACGCCATCGTCGTCCTCGTCGTCGTCCATCTCGATGTTGCCCGAGTCGTCGGCGGCGCGCACGTAGATCGCCGACTCGTTGAGGTTCTGCACCGAATTCGCCCAGCCCAGCCGGTGCAGGACGCTCTGCAGAACGCTCTGCTGGCGTGACGACAGCTTGCGCAGACCCTCGTAGCGGACGATGCGCAGCCGACGCTGCACGGATTGCAGGTGCGCAACGACGGTGCCCTGCTGGCCCATCGCCGAGCGAGCGAACCGATAGAAGCGTATCGCAACGATGGTCGGCAGGAAGATGAACCAGTGCAGCTGGCGTTTCGGAGCGGAGCCATGGGCTGAGGGAGGATGGGGGAAGTGTGTTAGGATATATGTTTTTGACATATTTTTATTGTTGGAGGATCACGATAAAACCAAAATTGTTTGCTGTTTTACGAGCAGCTTCGTATCTTTGTTAATAAAAGTCGTATCGGAATCGGACAAAAAGCTACTTCAAGATATCAAAAAATCTCAAAACTTGCTTGAATTGCATTTGTGTAAGCACCTTTTGACAGTTGTGACCATTAGAAGTACGTTGGGCAAATTTTGATCCTTAAACAAATTTAATAAAGTAACAACGGCTGCTGGTATTATATTGTACTTTATCGGTATTTTTCAAGAACGTACTCATTAAAAATATGTTCTTGTCATTCGTACCTCAACGGTTAATTTTCACAAACACGTTTTGCACTGTTTTTCCTAGTTCGTGTAGAGTGAGCAATTCATTGGGCTTCGGACAAAATAGAAACTTATCTTAATAGATAAAATTATTCAAATGTTAAAAGACTTCATCCATTTATTGTGCGAGTATTGGTTGCTGGTAGTATATGCATCCATATGGTGGTTGAGTTGTAATAATGTTTTCTAACGTCGAGCTTGGCCTTTAATACTGGTTGATGGTCAGATGGACTAGTATCTGCTACAGTTGCACATGACTTCATGGGAAAGGGTGAAATGGATGGGAGAAAGATGCTTCAGCACGACAACGACCCAAAGCTCTCTGTACAAATATACGGATATGCAATCTAGAGACTACTCTTGGCGATATGGAAGGGCCATTTGAACAGAGACTACCGACTGAAAATCTCTAGTAGCATGTTTTACGTGAATTGTAGGGCCGTACATTCAAATGTCTGACTACAGACTCCCAAAACGTTCGTGAAATATGAAAAAGCCTTTCAACGGCCGACTTTAGGAAATTTGTCCCAAGTTTACCGAAATAAAGTTGAAGTTGAAGGAGAAAATATTGTAAAAACTCAACTTGAAGCCTTACACCATAATAAAACATGCTGTTTCTATTTCTTTGTCCGATCAATTATGGTTCATTCTTACTTCGAAATTCAATTGAGAGGCCGATGTTAACATTTTTCATCATGTCCTTTTTCAATAGGCTTAAAACTGTTAGTCGATGTTTTTTGTCCGTAACTGTATGTTTTGGCTTCCAACAAATAATAATTGAAATCCAATATTCGCATGTAAGTGAGATCAAATATGAATCATATTATGGAATTGAAACCCTGCACACTTGCACTCACTTTCCTCGCATTCCGGCGGACACGAGCTGTGATGCGTGCGATGGTCGTCCGGCCACATCCACATGGCCGTCAGCTCGAACGTGTGCAGCGTGCGCATCACCCGCAGCAGCACCAGCTGCCCGATGGTCGTGCCGCTCACCCAGTCCAGCACGCTGTTCGGTTGCACACACGACGGCAGAAACGGGATCAGCTTATCGTTGGCGATCGGCAGCTGCTCGTTTCGCGGATGTCGGCGATCTTGATGGGAGGAGGAGGCGACACGACGATTTGCAGGTTAGGGATGTGGAATTATGCCGGTATTTATAATTTGTATGTGTTTGATCAATACTCTTAAATACACGTACCTTGTCGATGCATCTTGGGCGAACAATAGACAATTTAATAAAAATATAGTTTTGCTAAATTGTGCTATATTGTGTGGTATTCGACACGAGCGATGACAAATTTCGCCGGCTTCACGTCTGACAAAGAATAGGACAACACCGTTATGGCCAGAAACGCTCGAGTGCAAAGTTGGTGTGTTGTAATTAAGCGTATACACCACAATTACACCGAGTGTAATTGTGCTCTCTCCTACTCCAACAATGCTGTAGAGCTTGAGCGTTCTCGTACAAAAAAAACGGTGTTTCACAGCGCGGATGAGATCGTCAACTGAGATGGTGAATATACTGTGAATATACAGTGAATTCAAGCGTTTAGTTGGCTGGGTGCGATTGTGCTAATCGCTAGCGTGTAGCAATTCATCTCGGCTCAGTGTTATCGTTGTCGCGTTTATGTGAACGAGACACCGCACAGTAACGTCTCGTTCTGAGTATATGCTTGAAACATAAATTGCGCACGTGATATTGCGCCCGGTAGAGATTATGTACGTTCGGACTTTCGATTATTAGGGATGCGTGCATGCGTTCGAATGAGGTGTTTGCTCGCATGTTTCACAAGAGCAGAGTGGCGCAGTGGAAGCGTGCTGGGCCCATAACCCAGAGGTCCGTGGATCGAAACCATGCTCTGCTATGTGTTTTTTGTTTTTTGGTATACATTTTTTTGATACGATATGAACTTATTTTTTCTTTTTTAGCCTAGTATTTCTTCAATTCGTCGATTCTAACCAAACTATAGTTTCGAACTCCATTTAATTTCTATATATTCATACTTCATTATGATCTTACAGACTGAATGTAACGCTTTTTGTCAGCGAATGTCAACTAGTAATCATTTCGAATATCTAAAGCTCTATCCAATATATGTACCGTAACGATAAATGCTCATCCATCTTAATTAAGCGTGACTCGTTATTGTTGTCTGTCATTAAAACGAAAGTGAGTATTTATGAACGCCATTGTAAGCATATTGTGGCGCAATGTTCATATTTTGTCCTAAAAGCTTGCCGAAAATAAGTTTAGCGCCGGCGACAGAGGTTAAAAGTCAAGACCTCATCTTACTGAACTGTCATCGAATCTAAATAATAGAAATAATGAAGACTACACATCAAGAACTTCTGATTAACATATTTCAGTGAATTTTATACAGTCTGCAAATTGTGAAGAGAAGGAACAAGGCACTGTATGATTTCTATGCTCGATAAAACGATGGTCAATATTATTTGAGCGCCGCCATTAAACTAAAATAACACCAATGAATGATATAAACAATACAAATAAGCGATTTTAATTTAGAATTATTTATCTTGACTTCTTAACCGAGACTCCCTTCGAAATACTTGGCCAATCGCCACAATAACTCGTAATTAGATAAAATATGGTCTTGTGAATTCGGCGATAGCAATTTCATATTCCTCCCATCAGTTGGGGTTGTTTAGAATTACAAATGAACATGTAACAATCATGACATTTTATTTGTTGTTGAGCAACTGAACACGTAGTATAGAATTAATAATTAAAGTGCCTTCCCGAAAAAAAGATTTTTTCAGGTTGCGTATTGGTAAATGATAGAATTATTCAACAGGAAAAAAACATATAGAAAATGTGCGGTCCTCACGAAACCGCATGGTTTTGCGATATCATATGGATAATACTATATTTCTGTGATTTATATGCAGTCTGCAAACGCAGCAGAGAAAACACAATATTATTTCTTCCATGCAACCAAAACTTGAACACCCCAAAAAAACAAAAAAAAACATCTAGCAGAGCATGGTTTCGATCCACGGACCTCTGGGTTATGGGCCCAGCACGCTTCCACTGCGCCACTCTGCTCTTATCAACCACCTCGGCTACACCACACCCGAACACACACACCGCGTACACAAACCCATTCACCGTCATCTTTCCATGTTACGGCCAACAATCCGCCACGCGGCGTCGCCACCCTTACGAACCGTCAGCCGGCATTGACGCCAAACCGCTGTATATATACAACCAACGTTCCGACTTCAGACGGAGGTGTGTGTCTTCTGTCTGTGATGGCACGAACTGGACATTGATCGCTTTTCACTCTTACCAGTGTGTTGTTGTGTATACTAGCAGATCTGCTCAGTGGCTTCGTCGTCACACCGTCAGGTAGATATTCTGTGCGACCTGGTGGCAGGACTCCCGCTGCACGGGCGCCCGTGTCCCCCCATTCCGTGGGTGGGGCCCGGGCGCACGAACGCACGGTTCCCGAGGCTTTGCGTGCCGGTCACAGATCTGCCAAACTATTCAAAATTTGTCGGTTAAGTACAGTAGAGCTTAGCTTCGGAATTTTAGTTAACTTGTTCAAGAACACTTCCACCAAGCGGGCCTCGTCGAGCGAGTTGCCCATTTTTTGGACGCGCGGGAATATTTATTTTATAGTATAATCAGTGCAGTCGCACTCACTCGCCGTTCAGTTCAAAGTACATCGTTCTCTCAGCGCGCGCGCGCGCGTTTGACCCTATTTTCAATTTAATCTCAACATCGCATCTCCGCTTAGCGCACACATCGTATTGTATACAGGGACAGAGTGGCTAGTTGGGTGCTGACACCAGTATTCGTTGAACCATCGGAGAGTGCGGTCAGTCTCGTCCGCGTCGAGTGCGCGTTGTTCGCCCAGTGTACAGTGTAATTGCAAATTGCCCGTTGGCAATTGCTCATATCGCGCCGCGACGCGCGCGTGTGTGTGTGTGTGTGTTCACCAGTAGTATGCATATGAAACCGCGATATAGAGCTGTATCTTCGTGCGAACTGCACATTATCTAAATGCTTTGTTGTCGTTGAATAATCCAATTTTATGGCAACAAAACGCAGCCAGAACTTTTTACAATTTCGTTCGAGAAGGCCCTCAATTTAATATTTCAATAATCATCAATAATCAGAAATGCGGATAAAGTTATTTTGGTCACTCTATGGCCATGCATTCCCTAGACACAATTATGAATGGCTTTTCGACGTATTGTGCTTTGCTTAACAATTGAAACATTTTATCTCCACAGAATTCTTCTCTGATAGGATTTATGGGTGTGTATTGTAGTTTACTCTGTTTCATGATGAGTAATAAAGTAATAGCTTGCCACTGGAGAACGGTTTAATATAATCGTTTCGGATTGCCACTAATCTATAGTTATACTTTTCTGGAATAAATCTGCCAATTTTCAGGTGCCTGGCTCGAAGAATACTCGGAATACTTCGGGGCAAACCAAACAACAAGTCATATTCGATTGATATCATAAAAGACAATGCTCTGCAAGGGTGAGACTCATCATTGACGTAATATTTTTATATTCTATGGATGTATATGTACATTGATCCGTTGAACATTTTTGGACACACATTTCAGTACATGAAAACACCATTTATAATTGTCACCGGGGGCCCTACAAAATCGTGTCTCACTTTTTCCTATTTGAATTTCAGGGCCCCTTGATTTGTCCCGGTTAAAATGTGCCTATATTCTGACGTATGAAGATATTATTAACACTTTCGAAGGGAATTTTACAGTTTTTATTATACCGAAGAAGTAC
>JANTBZ010078574.1:0-19816 GCA_024741255.1 Exechia fusca | reverse complement strand
ATTCAAGTTGGCCATCTTGCCTGGTCTAACAACGTTCAACTTTGAAGTGCTGTTACTTTTTATCTACAAATAATTTCTTATAGCAATTTTTCACGTGATATTACCAGTTTTATGATGCCCAAAATTGTATCGAAGAACAATCGAAATTATCCGTATATCGGCAGCCGCACGACTTTATAAAAATATCTACATCTGGCATACATACCGATACAACATGTACGGATTTATATAAGTTGGCCATACGTATGTTTTATATTCGAAAATAACAAATTCACTGAGGCTGCTTCGCCGACATATAACAAATTGATAAAAGTAGGTCCTCGATTCGAGAGGACCTCTCCAAACATAGTAAATTCAGCTCATCGGATAGACCAAAAGAAGTTTTAAGGTCACTTTCCGCAAATGAGTTTTTCGATGAGAAAAAATCATTGAAAAATAAAAATGAATTTAATTCACAAAATTCATGATATGTTCAAGATTGAATTCATTCTATATTTTTTCGAAAGCATATTTAATTTGTGACACGAGAATAAAATGTTTGTTGTTGTAATTCAAGGGATACCAGCTTTAAAAGACCCCAAAGTTTCAGTTGTTTAGTCCTAATTATGCATAATACTTTCTTTCAGCGGTCAGTTATTCGGGAAGCAGCCGCTGCCGACAACACCTGGCAGCTAGTGTAAGCGCTGGCCCCGAACCGCGTGAGGTTTAAGACGTTCACTTCTGCACTATGTGCCATCATGGCATAAGTGGCAGAAGTAAGTAAGTAATTTGCTTTTAAACCCCTATAACGTTTTATTGCAAGTTCCCATGGCACCACTGTAAAACATTTTTTTACTCTTCGGGCTAGCACTTCGAAAGAACATCATTACTTTTTTCGTCAAAGATACTATTTGTCTGGCTCCCATCTAAATTAACTGAAACTTTGGGGATTTTCAACGCTGGTATCCTTTTAGCTACAACAACAAATATTTTATTTTTGTATCACAAATTAAATATGCTTTTGAAAAAATATAGAATTAATGCATTTTGTGAATTAAATTTCATTTCATTTTTCAATGATTTGTTTCTCATTGAAAAACTCATTTGCGGAAAGTTACACTTTTTTGATCTACCCGATGAGCTGAATTTTTAAAGATAAGAAAACAAAATTCGACACTTTGACCGGCCATAAAAGGGTTAAGATAAATTTTGTAGGGGTATGTTTCTTAGTAAAAAATCTATCTTAAAAACACAAAAATACTTAAATTTCGCTTGGAATTCCATCATTATCATTATTATCATTTTTCGTATGGAATTCCCAACGCATTGTTTCGAGATGAATAAACGTAAGGAAAACATTAAAATCACATATATGGCTATAACTTTTGTATATGAGGCTATAGACAATCATAGTCTATATATTCATAGAAAATTGCTCTTATACAAAAATTACCCCTTCGTACTCTACATATATATTACAAAAAGTTACGGCTTTACTCACGAGTATTTCCTGTGAATCTTCAACTTCTTCGTCCTCCGCAATAGGCATTCGTTCTTCTGGCTCGAACGGTTCTTCGCTGGCGGATTGCGTTGAATCGCCATCGTCGTACTCAATCAAGTCGTCCATTTCTGCGGCACTTCTCGCATCGATGTGATAATCGTGTTCGGTACTCGGTCCAAAGGCGTCGTGCAGCTGATGCCCGTCCAATTGAGCCAGTTGCACATTCGGCTCTTCTTCGTGCGGAGCCATCGATGGATGGACGTCCGCCATCGTCGTTACGGGCATGCCCGGCGACATTATTACGTGACCGGCAGCAGCATCGGCGGCAATCGGAACCGGTTCGAAACTGAACGAAAGTCGTTGGCGTGGCGGAGCGGACGAGAACATGTCTCGCGTTTCCGTTGGCAGCGAATTTGGCTCTTCTTGGGCCAACGTATGATTAGCAATATCGATCGTCGGTTCGGACGATCCCGCAACGTTGCCGGTATCGGCTTTTGGAATATTTTCGACACGGATCAACAGTCGTGAACGTCGTGGAGACAACGAGACGCTGCCCTGCGTTTGCAATGGCGGCGATTGATGCCGTTGCGTTTGCTGGACCAGATCATTGCCGGGCTCAATGTGAACAGGCGACATCTGCTGCTGAGGAAAGTGTTGCAGTTGGTGGATTTGCGGTTGAGCAAACGTTGGACTGTTGTCGAACGGGTGAATCGCACGGTCGTTGTCCTGCGTTTCCGGTTGAGGTGACTCATACGACTGTGTTTGTTGTTCCTCCTCATCACCAGGCACATCGGATGGCAACGATTCTACCACGGACACCTGCTCTTGAGGATAATGAGCCGGATGTTGATGTTGCTGTTCAACGGTTGAATTGCAGGCGTTCGATTGGATAACAGTGTCGATGACCTGCGTTTCCGGCTGAGGCGAGTCATGCGACTGCGTTTGTTGATCCTGTTCGTCACCGGGCACATTTGAAGGCATCATTCCTACAGCGTAGTTGTGCTGCTGATGACCGTGGGGCAGTTGATAGATTCGGTGTTGAGCATATATCAGACTGTTGTCGTTCGATTGGAAAGCAGTGTCGTTGTCCTGCGCTTCCGATGGTTGCGAGCCATGCGTCTGTGTTTGGTGTTTCTCCTCGTCACGGGACACAGTGGATGGCATCATTTCATCGACGGTCACCTGCTGTTGACAGTAGTGTGCTAGTTGGAGGTGTTGCGGTGGTACAGCTGTCAGATTATTGTCGTTCGATTGGATAGCAGTGTCGTTATCCTGCGTTTCCGGCTGAGGCGAGTCATGCTGCTGTGTTTGATGTTCGCCCTCGTCACTGGGCACAGGGCAGAGTTGCTGAGGTGAATGTATCAGTTGGTGCTGTTGATGTTGAATGAATGTCGAACTTTTGTCGATCGATTGGATAGCGTGTGGTTGGAAGAGCTGCTGCGTATAGGGCTGATCAAATGTCGACGCAAGTGCTCCAGAGAATTGTTGATGTTGCTGTGGTACAACTAACTGGACTTGTTTATGAACGTGAGCCAATGTAGTTCTTGGGTTTGGTGCGTCGGAGAATCGTTGCTGTTGAGGATCTAGTTTAGATGACTTTTGTTGAGGTTCAGATAACGGCTGTTCGACAACCTTTTTTGACTTTCTGCCAAAGTCCGATGGCCGTTTTCGTGGCATCTTCGATTTCGAAGTATTCGGTGTCGCCTGTAAAGTTGTATTCAATTGGCTGGAACTTGTGATCGACTGAGGATAGTTGACCTGTGCTTCCGCATACGAAGGCCGAATTAAACCTGCGTTCGTGTTACGGCGATTCGTAATCGGCCGCTGATGAATCGATGCAATGGCAGGCAGCGGTTCGTCGGGAATCGCAAACGAGTTTCTGTAATTTGCCAATTGGCATAACGGTTCAATTGGATTCGGGTTCGGTGTTCTTTGCTCTTGTACTTGTTGCACTTGTTCTCGATTCTGTTTCTGGACGACCTGCGCCATAGAGTTCGACGGCAGAGCTGAGACTACCACCGAATTTGTGTTTCGTCGACTTGTGATCGGCTGAGGATAGTTGACATGTGCTACCGCATTCGAAGGCAGAATTAAACTTGCGTTTGTGTTACGGCTGTTCGCAATCGGCCGCGGATGAATCCATGCAACGTGGGCGTCTGGAATCGCAAACGCGTTTCTGTTATTTGTCAATTGGCATAACGGTTCCAGTTGATTTGGGTTCGGTGTTCTATGCTCTTGTACTTGTTGCATTCGTTCTCGATTCTGTTCCTGGACGACCTGCGCCATAGAGTTCGACGGCAGAGCTGAGACTACCACAGAATGTGTGTTTCGTCGACTTGTGATCGGCTGAGGATAGTTGACCTGTTCTACTGCATTCGAAGGCAAAATTAAATCTGCGTTCGTGTTACGGCGATTCGTCATCGGCCTCAGATGAATCGATGCAATGGCAGGCAGCGGTTCGTCGGGAATGTGGGCGTCTGGAATCGCAACTGAGGTTCTGTAATTTTCCAATGGGCATAACGGTTCAATTGGATTCGGGTTCGGTGTTCTTTGCTCTTGTACTTGTTGCACTTGTTCACGATTCAGTTCCTGGACGATCTGTGCCATAGAGTTCGACGGCAGATCTGAGAATACCACCGAATTTGTGTTTCGTCGACTTGTTATCGGCTGAGGATAGTTGACTTGTGCTACCACACTCGAAGGCAGAATAAAACCTGCGTTTGTGTTACGGCGATTAGTCAGCTGCCGCGTATGAATCGATACAATGGCAGGCAGCGGTTCGTCGGGAATGTAGGCGTCTGGAATCGCAAACGAGTTACTGATCGGAATCAATGGACTCTGGTTCTGTTGGTATTGCTGCTGCGTTGATAAATCACCGCTGGTCAGCCGATGATACTCATTCGGCTTGGTCTGTTGTTTTTGTAACTCTTGCTTCTTATTTCTCTTCTTGAGCATTTCGAACTCTTGCTGCTTCTGTTGTATCATCTGCTGTGTCTCCCGATTTTGGATGGCTGCGTCTAAAACGCCACCAACGGACATTCCTCGCTGTCGAAGCCTAGATGTGGAAATGGGCACCAGTGTCGGTATCCACGGCGTTGCCGCAGCATCTGAAGTTGACTTATGCGACAGCGGATATATCGTCCGTACCTTCGTCATTGAGATCCCGTTGGATGCCAGTGATTCGCGGATGGCCCTAATCTGTGCCGGCGACGGCGTCGGTGGCGGCTTTTTCGGTTTCATCGATACGGTACCCGATACGGCATCCTGATGCTGGCTTATTAGTGTTTTATTGGCCGGCATAATTCTTTCCCTCGTACGCCTGTCACTAAACAGTTTTGCCTTCTGCTTGTGCTCCTGTTTGGCCGGACGGACGTCGGCTGACAAATGGCCGGTAATTGCAGCGCTGTCGAGCGATGCAAGCAACTGGACGGGCTCCGAAGAGGAGGATGACGATGTTTCGAATGTACTGGTACCCGATACAGTATACTGATGCTGGTTTATCAGTGTTTCATTGGCCGGCAGGATCCTTTCCTTCGGACGACTGGCACGAAACGGTTTCGCCTTCTGATTGGGCGTTTGTTTGGCGACTCCCGGATGATCGGGGAGCTGCTGATGTTCGGAGACGCACTCGCGATCGACGGCCGGTGGCGAAGCGGGCTGAACTATAACTGTTGGTGGGAGTGTTGTGGTAGTGTCGGATCGATCGACTTCCGCAGCAAGTGTAGGCTTTCGGCTGGGTGCTTTTGTGATATCCGAGCCTGAATCGTGTTCGAGATTCAAACCAGCAGTTCCGTCAGTCGACGAAAGATCATCGGCGGCAACGGCAGTATCAATCGATTGGTTATTGTCACTGACGAATGTCGTGTTTGTCGGGCTCTTGGTACGGATATTGTTATTGATCTTGATCGGGACAGGAGTCAATGTTCTTTCCGACAATGGGCATGTCCCTGTCCCATCGTCGACCGCAACTGTATCGGGCAACTTACTGTTTTCGCAGACGATTGCTGCCGTACTCTCAATCGGAATCTCAGCTCCCAAGTCGTTGTTGACCTTGCTTCGGACCGGAGTGGATATTTCATTGGGTGACGGAACTTCGACGAGAGTGTTGGTCAACATTTTGTTTTCGCTGTCGATCACCGGCGACTTCTCAATTGTTCGTCGTTTAGCTTTGCAGTCGTTGTTTATCTTTGACTGGAGCGGGGCGGTTCTTTTGCCAGATTTCTGACATGTGGATGTCGATGGACCCTCGACGACAGCAACTGTATCGGCCAACCTTCTGTTGTCGCGGACGAAATTTCCAGAATTGTCAACCTTGTATTCACCTTCTTTGATCCTCTTCAAATTGAGAGGTGCGATTTTCTCGTTTATCTTCTGGCATGTCGACGGATTTCCGGCAGCAGCAGTGTCGGACAAATTCCTGTCAACACGCGCGATCTCCGGCGACCTTCCTAATGGGACCGTTGGACTCCTGGCATCGCAGTGATTGTAATTCTTTTTAATTGTTATCTGCATTGCCCCGACTACTGAAGGACGCCGGGCGCTGATGCTATTCGGTCGGTGTACATATGCAAGGGAGTCGCGCACGGGATCTGCACTGGTGCGTGATTTGAAGATGCGGTTTCTCACGGGAATGGTTGTAATGGCGTTCGAGATGGCCGGCTGATTGCCGGCTGTCGAGTTGGCCGCTGAGGGGACGCTCGAAGAGGATGTCGGCTGCCTGGCGTCTGCCGGGCTCATGTCGATGGACGAGCTGGCTGCTGAGGAGATGCACTCTAACGTCGACGGTTCAACGATTACCGTGCTGTCGTCGATGGAGGGATTGAACGCGTTGGTCGGTGAGGAGACGCTCAGTTGGGTCGGCAAATCTGCGACCGGGCTGACGTCTGACGGCGGAACAGACTCGGCATCTAGGTGCAGTCGTCGTTTGTCGCGCAAAGCGCTGAGTGGCATTTCATCCTCGTCGTCGTTATCGGGATCTGCGAATTCAAAGTCGTTCTTGCGAGTCGTTCCGGATGCTGGTTCGGTTATAGGTGTCGAAATCGTCTCAGTAATTGAACAGGATTCGGTTGTTGAACGATCTGAATGACTACAAGTTGAAGATTTCTCCGTTACGTTGTATGATTCGAAGTTTGGATCTGGTGTGATTAAGTCAATTTTCGGTGCATCTGAATCTGCTTTGCTAGGGTCCGATTCGACAGGGTTTTTGGTAGATCGATCTCGATATCCAATTGATCCAACAGATGACTGCTTTCGGAATGATCCAGTTATGGATGTTTCGGTTTTAACTGATACATCCGGTTGACCCATTTCGTCATTACTTCTATCTAACTCTGAAGAGGTAGAATCTTCAGTATTATTATCGATGGATTTATCCAAAGGGGTAGTCACAACAGTCAACTGAATTGAATCTATTTTTCTGGATTGATCAAGTTCAACGACATCAGATGATCGGTCGATGTTAACGGCATGTGGAGCCGTTATTAGATCTCGACTAGTTCCATTGATAGCAATCTTATCGATTGATAATGCTTGGGTGTCTAAGTTTACCGAAAGATTGTCCGACGGATCCGTTGATATGATCATTTCTATGTGTTGTTCTTTTTGCTTTTGCAATGTCTCCTTTGAGACAGGTTGGAGACATTCTTGTGATTGATTTACGTGTACAATTGTATCCTCATCTTCCTCGGCAACAGTTGAACCAATGCATAATCCGCCAATATTTGTTTTTAATCTGTGACAAGTTTGTTCTTTCAATTGAGGTGGAACAATTTGCACGACTTTGCTCGGGCCACCGACGCTTTCTTCGATAGTTTCAATATCGACAGTTTGCTTGCTCTCTTCAGAGAATTGCTGATGCGGCTGCAGTAGTAGTTGTTCCTGTGGTATAAACTGTGGTAGTTGTTGCTCTGGTTTCTGAACTGGAGTCAAGAGCGTTTGTGGGTTTTGTGCGCCAACGTACGTCTCCGGAACAGATTCGGCAGCGAATAGCTGTCTGAGCTTTTCGCGCAAAATACTGAGGGACAGATTTTCATCGTCATCGTTGTCGGGAACTTTGAATTCAAGTGAATCAGCTTTGCTTGAGTCTGAATTTAAAGAAGTAGAATTGTCAATGGTATCATCGATGGATTTATCGAATAGAGAAGTCTCATTAGTCAACTGATTTGAGTCTATTTTAGCAGTAGGTGTTTTGGATTGATTATCTTCATCGACATCTGATGATCGGACGATGTTTGTGACCAAGTTTATCGACAGATTTTCCGACAGATCCTCTTCAATGTGTTGTGCTGCTTGCTCTTGCAATAGTGGTTCCTTAAAGATTGTATTGTATCCATCTTTTGAATTGTCTGCTAAGAGCAGTCGGAGCTTTTCGCGCATAGTGCTGAGTGGCAGATTTTCCTCGTCGTCGTAAGCTTCACTTGAATCCATTTCGACAGGGTTTTCGGTAGAAGGATCTTCATATCGAATTGATCCGACAGATGACTGCTTTAGTAATGATTCAGTTGTGGATGTTTTTGTTTGAATGATAACTTCGTCATTATTTCTATCGGACTCTGAGAAGGTAAAATCTGCAGTAGAATTATCGATCGATTTATCGAATGGAGTAGTCCCAGAAGTGAACTGATTTGAATCTATTTTAGCAGCTGGAGTTTCGGGTTTATCAACTTCAACGACATCAGATGTTCGGCCGATGATGACGACATGTGGAGCCGATATTAGATCTCGACCAGTACCATTGATAGCTATCTTTTTGACTGATACTGTTTGGGTGTCTAAGTTTACCGAAAGACTGCTCCCCATATCCGTATCGTCGACAATAGACAGTGGCGAATAGGGCGGCGGATCTGGCGTATTCTGGCGTTCTCCTCCAAACGGGATTTCTACACTCGATTCCGTGTTGTTGGAATTTCCATCGAGGGTAGCTAGTCCTTTGTCAAGTTCGGAAATAATTGTATTCGATTCTTCCGGATCCAAATCGCATCGTTTCTCTTCACTCCCATCCTGCTCTCCCTCTGGACAACGACGACTGGATTTTCGCACTCGTTTCAACTTTATATCGGACTCGTCATTGGCAAATGGCATAGTCGTCAAACTATTTGATTGAACATTGCCATCATTCTGTTGGTCGTCGATTTTGTGGGTAGTGACCTTCGATCGTTGCTTTCTTTTTGATCGTCTACGGCCGTGTGTTCCAGCTGCCACGACGTTTGTTTCATCTATTGCAACGACATTTGAATCCGTCGCTTCGGCCATTTTACTTGCGAGTGGCTGAACTTCATCAATATCGACAGCAGTTAAGCTTGAGCAAACACATTTTCCCCATTTAGAGAACTTCATATGCAAATCCGATTTGTAAGGCAAACGACAACAGCGACGACATTCTTGCTCGAATAGGAGAGAACGTCGGCGTTTGGGTGGTGACTTAGGGGCGCGCTCCGCGAAGCTATGGCGTCGCGTTTTGTGGACGTGCCCGTTATTATCGATCGAATCATCGACTGTGATATGTTGCGATTGAAGGGAGACAACTGGGTGTAGCGGATTGACAGTAGATGCAGAATCTTGAACGCTATTGAGCTCAACAATATCAGGATCTGTGACAGCCACAGCTTCAATATGTGAATTTCGATGAATTTTCTCATCTGTTCGAGCTTGCTCTGGTGTTTGTACATTGTCGACTGATTGAGATGTACTGGCCGATAAATTGAAAATCTTTGTGTCTGAAGTTGATTCAGAAATCGGTCCAATACTACAAATTGCTATCTTTTCAACTCGTTCGACCAATCGATTATGAAATTCCGCTTCAATTTCTGAGGCATCATTGATTGATGGAGCTTTGTTTACAGGTACATAAGAAACATTTTCCGGATTTTCTTGCGGTATTGCGGGTTTATGGCTTCTGTCATATAATCTCGAGGTGTTGCTGGTTTCAACAGTGCCATCATTTGCATCTTCAATTACAGCCGACATTCTATCAACAAATTCTAGTTTCTCTGTAGTTCCAGCTGCTGAATCAGCTGGAGAAAGAGCCTTGACATTCTTGTTCATTGCAGACTCATCATGAGCATCAAGACTGACATCTTGACTCTTTGGTGGTGTTGCAAAAGCATTTAGAATATTTGTCTTAGATGTTTTAACAAAGACATCACCAACAGAAGAATCTTTTTTGTTCGAAAAATCTTCGGTATCGGCGTCTACCTGTATCTTTTGTTGCCATGTTGACTCTTGACTAATTCCAGAGACGATCGGAAAATTGCTGTTCTGTGCCTCACTTGTTGTATGTTTTTCTGTTGATCCCACTTGAGCGTCTACAACAGAAGCATTATTATCGGTTGAGACATGGGCTACAGACATAATAGGACTAACATCTGCCACATCTATTCCAGCCGTTTGTTGTATATTTGATATTTTCTCGCTGTCACTAAAGCTCGTAGAGCTTAGGTTCACCAACTCGGATGCCGCAGTGTGTTCACTGGTACCAATTGTAGCATCTCCAACAGAAACATCATTCACGAGTGGTGCAATCGATACAAACACATCCGAAACATCAGGACCATCACCAACATGTGCGAAATCTACTGGTATCTCTTGTCGCGATGGTAATTCTTGGCTACTGCAACTTGTTGTATTGGTAACTGCTATTTCAACAATAGAATTATCAACAGAGGCATCTCTGTCGAGTGAAGATTCTGACGGATACTGAAGAACGTGGTAACAAGCATCTGCAACTTCTGCATCCACATCAGAAGCATCACTATCGGAAGAGAAATGTGCTCCAGATTCAGGAGAAACAATATGCCTAGCATCAGCAATATCAACTTTAACTGTTGATGTTTCGATAGGAAGTTTCGACAAATCCCGATTCTTCAACTCACTTGTCGTATTGTCTTTAGCGGTTTCGAATGTAGAATCTTCATTGGCGAGTTGATCATCACTGACGAGTTGGGCATTTGATACAGACTCAACCGAAAAGCCAAACTCTCCGAAATCATTATGACTCTCATCTCGCGAAGTTGATTCTTGCCCATCAGAAACCGGAGGACTGATATCTACAGCATCTTCTCCAGTCTCGTGTCGTATTGTTGATTCCTCGCCAACTGTAGTGTCATTATCGGGGGAGTAAGGTGATACAGATCCAGCAGAACCATGATGAACATCTACACCATCAACTTGAAGTGCTGCTGACTCTTGGCTACTGTCTGAAAGTCTTGACGTAGGGCGTTCAGCGATTTCAAGTACAGCATCATTGACGAGTAGAGTATCGTCAGGACTAACACCTGAAACATGTACGTGATTCTCTTGTTGCGTCGTTAATTCTTGCTTACTGTCAGAAATTATCGGTGAGTATTCGACTCCAAAATTCCCAACAGAAGCATCGGTATCAGGTGTTTCGGATTGTTGGCTACATTCAGACAGTCTCGACGAATTTCTGCTCTCCAAATCACTTGGCGTATCGACTTCGGCGGTTCCAAGTATATCATCTCTAACAGAAACCTCATCCTCTGACTGACATGTCGTAGACTGTTCAGCGGTTGAAGCCTTCTCAACAACTTTGCTCAACAACTTAGCAACTTTGATAACAGAAACACGATGACTTACATCTGCAACTTCTACACGGCATTGCAGCGTTACCGTTTCTTGGCTACTGTCAGAGAATCTCGATGAGACGCGGTTGTCTACCTCACTGGTCAGAATGCCATCAACCGAAACATGACGCTCGCCAACCGCTGCCGCTTTGTCGCCATCGAAATCCGCAACTGTCTCAATTCCTCCTTCATCATGCACATCGTTTCCGACTGTCTCTGACTCTGCAGACCGCAGTCGAACGGACCGGTCAGCATCGCTATCCGGAGCACAATCATCTGCAGCCTCGTCGATAACTTGTTCGCCAGCTGCCTCAATCTGTTCATCGGACGCAACAGAAACCCTTTCAGCCACACTGAACCTCACCTCCTCCTCCTTCTCCTCAGCCTCAGCCTTATTCTCTTCATTATTATACATTTCTCTATCATTATCACCATTATCATCTCCAACAGAAACCTCATCGACGAGCGGAACATCTGATGCAGACCCATCCGAAACATCGGGAACGATTCCTTGACTTTCCTGTCGCGTTACTGATTCTTGGTCACTGTCAGAATGTCTCGACGAGTTACGTTCCTGTGACTCAGAAGCAGCTTTATCAAGTAAGATATTAGCAGGTTGTATAACAGAAACACGATGGCATACAGCTGCAACTTCTACTCGGCTTTGCAGCATTACTCTTTCTTGGCAACTGTCAGAGAATCTCAATAAGTCGCGGTTCTCTACCTCACTGGTCGGAATGTCACCAACCGGAACATGACTCTCGTCAACCGCTTCCGCTCTGCCGCCATCGAAATCCGCAAAGATCTCTATACCACCTTCATCATGCACATCGTTCCCGACTGTCGCTACTCCAACGTCAGCAATACATTCATCTGCAACTGGTTCCTCTGCCAACTCTTGCTCTGCAGCCCGGCCAGCATCGCTATCCGGAGCACAATCAACAGTAGCCACATCCGCAGCCAGTTCTCCAGCGGCCTCTATCACTGCAATAGAAACCCTTTTAGCCATACTGAATCTCTGCTCGTTCTCCTCCACCCAATCTAAGACCTCGGGTGCGACTTCATTATCCCTACGCTCAACATCATCATCATCATGTCGCGTTGCTGATTCTTGACCACTGCCAGAATGTCGCGACGCGCTACGTTCCTCTGACTCAATTGATGTAGGCTGTTCGGCGGTTTCTTCTGGAACCTCCTCAACAGAAGCAACTCCAACTTCTACACGGCTTTGAAGCGCAACTGTTTCGTGACAACTGTCAGAGAATCTCGATGAGTCGCTGTTCTCTGCCTCACTGGGCGGCATGTCAACAACCGCTTCTGCAACGATCTTAATTCCTCCCTCATCATTCACATCCTTTCCGACGGTCGCCACGTCAGCATTGCATTCAACTGCAACTAGTTCCTCTACTGCTGCCTCTGATTCTGCTGTCGGCAGTCCGACGAACCGGCCAGCATCGCTAGCAACCGGAGCACAATCATCTGCATGTTCTCCAGCTGCCTCTATCTCTGCAGCAACGATCATCGGTGGGAACGGACAAGAATTTATAAGCACTGCGATTTCATCGGACGCAACAGAAACTCCATTAGCCACACTGAACCTGTCCTCCACCTCCTCCTCCTTCTCCTCCTCCTCCACCCAATCCAATTCCTTGGCCGCCACTTCATTATCCCTGCGCTCAACACCATCATCATCATCATCATCATCATCATCATCATCATCATCATCAAAATCACTATCACTATCAGAGTTACGTTCCTGTATAGGCTGTTCGGCGGTTTCTTCGGGAACCTCCTCAACAGAAGCATCTTTATCTTGTGGAATATTAGCCGCATTTATAGGAGAAACACGATGACTTACAACTGCAACTTCTACTCGGCTATGAAGCGCAACGGTTTCGTGACAACTGTCAGAGAATTTCGATGAGTCGATGCTCCCTGCCTCACTGGTCGGCATGTCAACAACCGCTCCCGCAAAGATCTTAATTCCTTCCTCATCATGCACATCCTTTCCGACGGTCGCCACTTCAACGTCAGCATTGCATTCATCTGGAACTAGTTCCTCTGCTGCCTCTGATTCTGCAATCGGCAGTCGGACGGACCGGCCAGCATCGCTTGCAACCGGAGCACAATCATCTGCATGTTCTCCAACTACCTCTATCTCTGCGGCAACGATCATCGGTGGGGACGGAGAAGAATTTACATACACTGCGATTCCATCGGACGCAACAGAAACTCCATTAGCCACACTGAACCTCATCTCTTTTTCCTCCACCTTTTCATTCTCCTTCTCCACCCAATCGAATTCCTCGGCCGCCACTTCATTATCCCTACGCTCAACATCATCATCATTATACAGGTTGGCACTACCACGGGCAGCCTTATTCTCTTCATTATTATACATTTCTCCATCATTATCACCATTATCATCTCCAACAGAAACCTCATTGACGAGCGGAACATCTGATACAGACCTAACCGAAACATTAGGACTAAAGTCGGGTATAATTGCTTGACTTTTCTGTCGCGTTGCTGATTCTCGATCATTGTCAGAATGTCTCGACGCGCTACGTTCCTCTGAAGTAGTCTGTTCAGCGGTTTCAACTGAAACCTCCTCAACAGAAGCACCCTTATCAAGTGAAACATTGGCCGCATTTATAACAGAAAGACGATGACTTACAACTGCAACTTCTTCTCTGCTTTGAAGCGTAACGGTATCGTGACTAATGTCAGAGAATCTCGATGAGTGCTCTTTCTCACTGGTCGGAATGTCAACAACCGCTCCCGCAACGATCTTAACTCCTTCCTCATCATCCTTTTCGACGGTCGCCACTTCAACGTCGGCATTGCATTCATCTGCAACTAGTTCCTCTGCTGCCTCTGAATCTGCAGTCGGCAGTCGGACGGGCCGGCCAGCATCGCTAGCAACCGGAGCACAATCATCTGCATGTTCTCCAGCTGCCTCTATCTCTGCGGCAACGGTCATCGGTGGGGACGGACTAGAAGTGATAAGCACTGCGATTTCATCGGACTCATCAGAAACCGCCACTTCTTTATCCATACGCTCAACATCATCATCATCCGGTTTGGCATGATGATGGTCATTATTATACATTTCCCCATCATTGACGAGCGGAACATCTGATACAGACCCAATCGAAACATTAGGTCTAACGTCGGGTACAATTACTTGACATTCCTGTCGCGATGCTGATACTTGACCACTGTCAAAATGTCTCGACGCGCTACGTTCCTCTGATGTAGGCTGTTCAGCGGTTTCAACTGAAGCCTCCTCAACAGCATTTATAACAGAATGACGATGACTTACAACTGCAACTTCTTCTCTGCTTTGTAGCGTTGCTGTTTCGTGACATCTGTCAGAGAATCTCGATGAGTCTCTGTTCTCTGCTTCACTGGTCGGAATGTCCACTACCGCTTCAGCAACGATCTTAATTCCTTCCTCATCACACACATCGTTCCCGACTGTCGCTACTCCAACGTCAGCATTGCATTCATCTGCAACTAGTTCCTCTACTGCTGCCTCTGATTCTGCAGTCGGCAGTCGGACGGACCGGCCAGCATCGATAGCAACCGGAGCACTATAATCTGCATGTTCTCCAGCTGCCTCTATCTCTGCGGCAACGGTCATCGGTGGTGACGGACTAGAAGTGATAAGCACTGCGATTTCATCGGACTCATCAGAAACCGCCATACGCTCAACATCATCATCATTCGGTTTGGCATTATGATGATCATTATTATACATTTCCCCATCTTTGACGAGCGGAACATCTGATACAGACCCAACCGAAACCCCCCGACTAACATCGGGGACAATTGCTTGACTTTCCTGTCGCGTTGCTGATACTTGACCACTGTCAGAATGTCTCGACGCGCTACGTTCCTCTGATGTAGGCTGTTCAGCGGTTTCAACTGAAGCCTCCTCAACAGAAGAAGCCTTATCAAGTGAAACATTGGCCGCATTTATAACAGAAAGACGATGACTTACAACTGCAACTTCTTCTCTGCTTTGAAGCGTTGCTGTTTTGTGACAACTGTCAGAGAATCTCGATGAGTCGCTGTTCTCTGCTTCACTGGTCGGAATGTCCACTACCGCTTCTGCAACGATCTTAATTCCTTCCTCATCACACACATCGTTCCCGACTGTCGCCACTTCAACGTCAGCATTGCAATCATCTGGACGGCCAACATCGCTAGTAACCGGAGCACAATCATCTGCCTGTTCTCCAACTACCTCTATTTCTGCAGCAACGATCATCGGTGGGAACGGACAATAATTTATAAGCACTGGGATTTCATCGGACGCAACAGAAACCCCATTAACCACACTGAACCTGTCCTCCACCTCCTCATCCTCCTCCTCCTCCACCCAATCCAATTCCTTGGCCGCCACCTCAACATCATCATCATCATCATCATCATCATCATCATCATCATCATCATCAAAATCACTATCATCATACGGTTTGGCACCACCACGGGCAGCCTTATTCTCTTCATTATTATAAATTTCTCCATCACTATCACTATCAGCACCATTCTCCTCGTAATCCGGTCCGCTCGACTCCGATCGCGCCGTCACAATCTGACTCTGCTTCGGTCCCAGCTGCATCGAATCACTGCCGCCGCTGCTGCTGCTGCTGTTCAGCGCTGGCGCCGTCGGCCGCTGATCAGCCATCGATCTTCCGCCACCTCTGCCACCTCGCCCGCCAAGGCCTCCTCGTCCGCCTCGTCCGCCACGGCCCCAACGACCGCGACCACGTCCCTCCTGCTCCAACTTCTGCTGCTGACTCGCCAACTTCTGCCTCTGATGCTCCTCCAGCTTCTGGCGAGCTATCTGGTGGTGCTGCTGCTGCTGTTGCGCCTGGCGCGACGTCGACGCGCCCACATTCACCCCCGACTGCAAGGCCACTGCGACCGCTGCGTTCACCTGGGTCAGGGTCAGCTGAATGGGCGGCCGCGGGCCCAACGAATCGCTTGCCGGCTGCTGCGGCGGCGGCGGCTGGGACACAGGTGGCGCCACCGTCACCGGCGGCGCCACCCGCGCCACCCGCGTCTGCGCGTCCTTCACCGCGTCCCTCAACTGGGTCAGACTCAGCTGATTGGGCGCCCGCGTGCGCAACGATTCGCGGCGCCTGTTGATGCTGGCCGGCTGGGCCACAGGTGGCGCCACCGTCACCCGCGTCTGCGCGTCCCTCACCGCGTCCATCAACTGGGTCAGGCTCAGCTGATTGGGCGCCCGCGGGCGCAACGATTCGCGGCGCCTGTTTATGCTGGCCGGCTGGGCCACAGGTGGCGCCACCGTCGACGACGCTCCCGTCTGCAATGCCTGCAATGCCTCCCTCAGCTGGGTCAGACTCGGACGCGGGCGCAACGATTCGCGGCGCCGGTTGATGCTGGCCGGCAGCGACGGCGGAGGTTTGCCTATCCCACCCGTCGTTTTGCGGCGATCCTGCAGCGGCTTCGGCTTACCGACCGGTGCCTTCCCGAGGGACCTCCTCTCGCGGGCCGGGCTGTTTCGCCGTTTGCTGCGCCATTTCGCCGGCAGATGCTGGGCCCGGTAGCGCGCCTCGCGCTCCGCATCGAACGGCCGCCGGATGCCCGGCGTCGAGTCGCGCACCCGATCCGCCTCCGCCTTGGCCAGCAGGTACTCGGCGGAGAGCAGGGGCCCGGCGTTGCACGGTTGCTGGCAATAGTCGGGAGTGAACCAGTCGGAGTAGTTGGGCTGACGCGCCTTGTACCTGCGGCTCTCCATGATGAAGCGCCCGGGGACGCGGGGAGGTGCGGGTGCGGGTGCGGGAGCGGGTGTAGGGGCTGCCGATGGCGTCGGGTGGCCGGGAGCGGGTAATAGGTGGTGCGGATCGCAGTCGATCAATACCACCCTGAGGGGGTTCCTGCGGAAGTCTGCGGATCGAAAATGGGTGGGGGCGGGAGGGACACGGAGAGGGTTAGAGAAAATGCCGGCCTGCTTGGTTTCACACTGAACGAACGAGAAACTTTGGTGAGGATTGGTAAAGTAAAGCACCTTATATGTATGATTTTTGTGAATGTATGGGACGATGAGTAAAAGTTTAGAAAGTGGCCGTGACCTTTATCGTTAGCTTGAATAAACGTTGGATTTCGTTGTTATTTGTTGCGGTATACGTCAGGGGAATAGACATACTCTAGACCGGAAAACAGCTTATGATTCGTGGGCAGTCTATGCTCATTGCATCTGACACAATTTATTTCGGAACGAGGGGTTGCACAGAGTCGCAGAGCATACACAACTTGCGAATATCATTCAAATTGAATGTGATATTCCAGGTTTTTATGTATTACATATATTACATACATTTTATATAATCATAAACAAATGTTATCGTTTTATATTTGTCTATTGTTACATTAGGGTTATTAAACAAACAAATAACTATCTTTGACACATTCATTATTTAAATTAATTGGTATCCTTCATGATCACGTTGAGCAAAGACGTTCAAGGGAGTTTTTAGGATCATTATTTTATCAGTTGATTAGACTTTAGAGCAAGATATATTTGACAATTTATTTTTCATTTATCAACTTATTATGTTCGACTCAGCAGCTTATTCTCTGCAAAATTATATTCATTCGTGCATCCAAACTAGAAGCCACTGCCAGGATTACTAGTTAACATTTCAGAGCCTCTCAAAAATGTTTGTCATAACTATATATAATTCTGAAGTTTTATGAAAACAAAAATATTGAAATTCAAACCATTAGGTCCATCGAAATCGCTGGAAATAACACATCTAGGGTATTTTTGCATACATGTTGAAGTTTATGTACTGATATCTCATGTTATTATGATGTGAGGCTTTTCAAATTTGTTTATACCTGTTACGAAACGAATTAACTGTCGGAATACCATAATTGAGATTCATAAGACAACTGGTTCAAATGTACAGCTGTCCCAAAATTATAATGCTGATCAATTGGGTGGCCTTGTATTAATCTTGCCTGTCAACTTCTCTTTAACGGTTTGCCTTTAACAAACCAACCACCAAACTACAGGAGGACTCCGACTCCGGCCGCTTCGAGTGGCTGCAGCTCAACGAGATCGCCCACGACACCCGCTGCCATGCCATCACATTCGCACCCGACACCTCGCTGGCCGTGCTGCCGCGCATCGTCAAATTCTGCACCGCCGGCGCCGATTTCCGCCTGCGCATCTACCGCAACGCGATCAGCGATCGCCTGAACGTGGCCATCGTCCAGGGGCACACGGGCTACGTGAACGATGTCGCGTGGAACGGCGACGGAGCCCTGCTGGCGTCCGTTTCGGACGATCGAACGTGCGTGATTTGGACGGATGCCGATAACTATGAGACGCACAGCGTGCTGCGGTTGCGCTCGGCGGGCATGTCGGTGCGCTGGCACCAGGACGAACCGGATCGGGTGATGGTGGCGGAGAAACGGGGAGCGGTGACGGTGTACAATGTGCGGACGTTGCACGCGGTGCTGGTGGTGGAGGCGACGCGGACGCCGCTGCGGTGTGCGGATTGGTCGCCGGCGAATCGGTTTCAGGTGAATATTTATGCTCAATATTTCATGCTCAACAAGTTGGTATGACGAAAATGTAGCCAACGTAACACCTATATCCTGAAGTATATTTTGTTTATAAACTTACTGCACAAAACATGTTTATAGATTCCGTTCTTGTTAACATCTAATATAGTTTCCGAGATACTCATCAAATCACTTGTTAGCCAAACAAAACTACAAACTTGAGATGAATGCTATAATTTGTAAATATTATTATTATTTTGAATTTCATGTTGTGAAGGGCAATTACATTTTTTTGTGTAGTTTACAATCCCTTTTTATATTCTTACATCCGTTGATCCTGTTTTTCAAAGGTTCGCTGTTCTCCCTCTATTAAAGGGTGATTATTTTAGACATGTGGATTTCTAGATGAAATATAACGCATTTAATATAATGTTATGCCCAAGGGATTGCCGTTATGTTTTGAAAATAATTTAGCGACTGGCTCGAATAAATTCGATCCGGAGACGAAATTATCGACCACTTTTTGCAAAAATGGGGGCCGTATGTCAGCAATAACGAGACTAATATTCTCTTCTTTGCGAAGACAAGTGATTTAATAAAACTCACAGAAAATGTGATAATAGTGATAATTCGAGAAATATGATTTTCAAACGTATTTTTCAGGAGTATTAAATTATAAAATGGCATACTAAACATAAATCAAGTTACAGCTGCAAAAATGACCCACTACGTAAAGTATAGTACCAGTTTGAAAACCACATGTCTTAAATAAAGACCATGTAATAAATTGTTCATTTGTGTAATTTGATTCGGCTCAGGTTTAGTTTCTGTGTGGCAATCATTAAATTCGATCCGATTATCACGATTTTCAAAATTGTTCGCACTTCATTTACATTTCGGTTGCGCTAAGTTCTTAGTTGATTCTTTGCGATAAACACGTGGGTCATTAAGACTCCGGTCTGATACAGATGGAACAACATTTTTGATGAACAATTCTTCTATATAGTTTCATTTCAGCCCGATAGCCTTAAATCAAAGGTCTTGCAATGTCTTGTTCCACTTCGAAATGTATTCGCCGCTAACCCTTGAAAAATCACTATTTTTCACGATTTCGACTTTCTTATTGTAATGGAATAAAATAAGATTTGAATTTGGTGATTGATAGTAGTTGTTGAGGGACAAATCCGAAAAACTCCGTTGATAGGGC
>JANTBZ010078463.1:0-19866 GCA_024741255.1 Exechia fusca | reverse complement strand
TCAGGTGTACTGCATATACGTACGTAATTCGTGTGTTTGACGCAACAAACGATTGGGGTGATAGTGATGCTTACTAAGGAACCAATCAGACATTATCACTCCTAGTTTTAGCACGATGAAAACTGAATTCCTATACAATACTGTACTCAATATGCATCAGAATGTATCATGGAGCAGACACTTTTAGGAGTACGAAATTGTAATGCAGCCTTATGATTCGCTTCAGTCATATCAACTCATCAGTGCCTATCACAGAAATGTCACGGTGATTGTACACGTTGCACGTGCGAAATAAATACGGTGCTCACACGCTTGGTAGGAAAGTCGAAATCGATATGTGTGTGTGTTCTACAGTGTGCATCGTGTCGTATTGCTGTAAACGGGTCCATCTGGGGAGCAAACTATACAACATACTACGTGTCGGAAACTGTGTATTGTTGACAAGATCTCAGTTGCAGTTGAAATATGACATCCAACGATTCAATGAGCATGTCGCCACGAGTTCTGAAAATCAATAGACCTCGACCTCCCACCGGAGCCACGTTTGCGACGTGCGCCGTGCGTAGGAGGCCACGGTCATCGGCGGAACGCCAATGCACATGCGGATGTTCAGGCGAGTTGCAGCGCTGACCTCGGAACGTGTGGTCGTGTTCGCTGTCATCGCGTGTGTGTGCATACGAATCTGCGCTGTGATTGACAATGAAGAATTAAAGCTGGCGAGCAGAGATATTTTACGTGGAAAATGAGCCAGCAGGTTTCCCGGACAAACATGGCATAGAAAATGTAGTTGGTGAAACACGATTTGGTGACAGATATACGGCAGTGTATAGTGGGCGTATTGAAGGTGGTCTTGAACAAAGTTCCAGTTGTGAGGAACTGTAGAAATTAGAGAGTGAAGAGAGTGAGTGGAAACTTTCACGGATGCTAGAGCATGAAGCTTTCAGGCTACTAGTTGATATATAGAAAGTTGATTCACCAATCTAGCATGTACTTGGATACATGGATGTGAATTTGTATTTGGCGTAGCCTTGAGATTGGATGAGGACCATGAACGCGTTCATCACGTGATAAAGTAAAACGACGAGGCCGACCGGGCCGGTATTTGTTGATATGTAGATGTTGTAAGTATCAACTATGTTCAACATAAACTTATCAATCTCCCTTGATACGGGTGCAGATGGTATGAATTTATTATTTTTGACACCAGTGATTGAGTAGATTAAAATGTTGGTGCTTCAAACTTTAAATTACTTTCACAAGCCCGAACCACATGTGACACCGAACTAACTCAAATACCCATCGAATCGTGATTGCGCTGGGACGAAAAGTACACATCCCAGCAACTGCTGCTGAAGTTTGAATGTAAAACTCTGACATTTTAGTTTAGGATTGCTTTCGTACGAGAGAGTTTCCAGCATAACGGTAACATGTTGACCACCATCGTGGGAGTTGTAGTTGATGCTAACTAGATTATATCGATTCTATGCGTTGGTCATATACATACCGCATATACTTGTACATACGCACATAGTATATTGACAGACGCCGAACATGTTGCGCTATCGAGTTGTCGTCTTCGAGGTCGACAACAGTAATACCTTATTTATGGTTTGCAATTTCGTGCGAGTGCACAAATGTCTGTCAAATCGCGTTCAGCGGGAAAAAATATATCGTTTATCACACAACAAATGGCGCTTTTCCGTAGAAATATCTGGCATGGCACACAGATGCGAAAGAAGGAGACTTATGCCGAGCGTGCACATACATTTGCGTTATGTTACAAGCATCAACGTATTGAACATTCATTGCACGAATCGGAGGCAAATGCGTGTGTTTGAAGAAACGTGATTTATGAGATAACCATTGAATTTAATCTACTGATTTATCGTTGTTGAATTTATATCAATCTCTAGATATTATCATAACGAAGAGAACCAACACGATATTAATACTCTGTGAAAATCGTTCTTCGATGTAAATGAACAGTTATAGAATATAATTGATGTGTGGAAAAAATGAAATTGTCAGCAATTAACGCTATAACAATTCTTATACTTTGTTTCCATCGTCGTTGTTCGATATACAGCTCTAATTCACTTTTTCTCAAATCGCCTTAAATCACATAAATTAACAACCTGCGCAACGTTTCACGTCTTTCTCATGCCAAAACAAAACGCGTTTGTAAACTCATTCCAAGCGTTATTGCAACACACAGTTTACCTTTGAAGCAAGCACAACCCATGATGTATCCCATCATCGGAATTAATCCTCTTTGATGCCGTCACTGTGGAAGAAGCTCGTTCGCAGCACGTGCCAGGTGCAGCAGCAACGGATTCACCGCAGACTGCACGGACGACGATACAGTCAATGCTGCCACCGTTCCACTTCCACTTTTCCGAGACGTCTTCGACGTTGTCGTTCTTGTCGATAGAAACGTCAACGGCACAGGGAGCGAAGTGACGTTCAATTGGAGCGCGAGCCGACGATGGCTTTAGTGTTGTTGACGAAAGTGTCCGATGTGTGGACGTGATGTTGTGTGCTGGCTGATACCAAGCACTACCGCCACAATTTGAACAGGCGTTAACGTAACGCCCAATTTAAGTGAATCGTTGCTGAACTGAAGGAGCCTTTAGGCTGTACTATACTGTTTCATATGGTGATGTATGCTATCACAGCTGGAATACTAATGGTCATGATTGCTCAGCTATTGCTATTACACTAGGCGATATGGGAGTGATGCGTTCTTTGGGAAATAATGTTTGTTCCTGAATCTAGAATTTCTTTTAATTTTAGATTGTCGCTTCAATGTTCTGGTGCAGTTCTCTAATAAATATCGCTTTATTAGGAATTATAATAACGCTATAATTCGAAATCTGGCTATAACATATCTAACCTAGATCTATATTTTATCACCGAGATCTCCAAAATTTAACAAAACTAGATTCGTGTTGTGGCTCGTGGCTATAATCTTCAATAAATGTGTTGGAAGATTTTAAAACGTTCTAACAAAATGGTGGCTAGAGTAAGATTTTAGAGTATTCATTCGAATGTTCGGCAATCTATCCAATGCCCAAAAGTCAATTGTATCATATGCTGATTACTGAATTCCTATAGCAGGAGGTAGGAGACAAATGAAGACACGAAAGTTATCAATCGAATTGTATATGTAGATATAAATATGTAGACTGTGTAGATTGGAGGGAATATAGAAATACATATATGGTAATCCAATATTCTGAATGTTAAACAGAAACTAACCTCAATTCGTGATGCCACAAACACCCGTGATATACAGAACAATTGAATACCTATTCACAGCACATCTGAATTCGTCAAGTTATAGATCAGAAATATCAAAAGTGCCGGTAGAATGTGTGCAACCATTGTTGCCACTCACATAGAGACGGAACTCGCCACCAGAACACAAACCGCATGTAAACAAACACATTGTAGAAGCTATCCATGTGCAAAACATACACATCTGAAAAATTACCCTTGACTTAAGTTACACCAACACCAACTACACTACACTGTACTAGCACTATCATCAACCAGAAGGGGGTTCACTGGCCGACAAAAGACCGAAGAAAGAAACAGAACAAAATATGCACTGAGAAAATATCGGGATAGCCAACGCACAATTAACCACTTCACAGGCACCAACACATTCAGGCCATTTTCACTGCGGGAGGGCACATAATCACTGATTCGTTGGAATCGACGCGACGCGTGTAAAAATTCGATAAACACTTACGACAATCACACACAAGACTAGGAAATTGTGATTACTGTGGTTGCGATAGTAATATAAACATGTAGCATGTCGGCACAGAATAGCAAGCACGGTGTCACCGAAAACACTCCGTATGAGACAGCATCTCGTGTGAATTTTAGGGTGGCGAGGTGGCCACTGCGCAAACTCAAACGAACTGCAGATGCTGTCAGCTAACAAAGAGAGAACCAAACAGGAAAGGAAAGGACAACAGAGAGAGCGCATATATAGAGGAAAAGTGGGTGGTCGAGAGAAAGAGAGCGTTGTTTCGGGCGTCGCGACGTCGGTCTCGCATAACAACCCCTAACACATGGACATGCTGTAACGTACTAGATCAGCTCAGCGGAAGTGTGCAACAATAAGTCGTTATTTTGAATGTTTATCGTCCAGAATAAATACATTATTCAATAAATGTTCAGAAACTCTTGAATGCATGATAGAACAAAGAGCATAGACTTGTAAACCATGAAAACTGATATAATCGTCATACATGACCAGAACTGTTCGTGTGGCACATTTATCGTCTAAACAATAAAATCAGCTGGCTCTGTTACTCGATGCACTCACACAAACATTCTACACGATGCCTCAATGCTTCGTGCTTCACACATGAATGCAGTTCAAGTAAAATTAACATAGTCAGCAAGTCGTATAATGTTTATTAAATTCCGAGCCGCACACGGTTGATTTCATAAGATTATAATGCATTTATTATGCAACATATCGAACATGTAACATGGTTGGATATCATTGGAATTTGAACTGGTTTGTACCACACACACAACTTCTTGTATAATATGTTGACAATACAAAGAACTCACATCCACGAAAACCGGCACAACGAACACTTGCATGTAAATACACACACACGAAAGCACGTTCACACGCAAACACGCAACCATGCTTGCCAGAAATCGGTTGCCAAAATCAAGCACACGACAAACATGGCGCCCTGAGAACCAGACGTTCAGCGACCCAAGGCACACACAAATTACAACATGCATCGCCCAACAAAACCCGGCCCGGCGCTGCAACGTTGCACAAATATGTGTGTCGTATGCACATAGTATACACTTCACCGATGCCGTGATTCCGACGATAACGACATCGACCGGAAGATGTCATATAGAATCAATTATGGCGACGGTGTGTCGGCGGAAATAGGGTGGCAAGCGAGTGTAAATTGCTCCTAATCGTTTGCGTTCGAACCAGGGGGCGTCAGAGTGTGTGTGTTGTAATGTGCTGTGGGTTGCATTCACATCGAACGTGGCAGCATTAGAGATACCCGACAGCAGCATACAGGTGATTCGACCCTTGCACCTCAATTACAACCACCCACAGTTGTAGTTGCGAAAATACAACCGACAGCCCAGTTCAGCGTTCAACTAGATCACGTATCGCGTGTCAACAATTGAGCAAACAACCGCACAAACCTCAGGCACCGCAACACAGAGTCAAGATAAGCGGATAATATGATTCAATGCACACAAACACACACGCACACGTGGAAACATTAACGCACACACACATGTGTAAACTAGCACTAATGCGGACTACGGCGACGACTGCGACGACGACAACGCTGCAGTCAGAGTTGTGTGTGCATGAACGCGGCGGAAAACCGAACCGACGGACGAGACTCACTGACCTACACTGGGCTTGTGTCGCTTGTTGGCTGCTGTTCGCTGCCTGCTGTCGGTGTTTGTCGTTGTTGTCGACGGCGGCGGCGGCTCGCGTGCGAACGCAAATGCCCAACTGTTCGTGGGCAATTCGGAAGCCCGCAAACACGCAGAGAGAGAACATCAGCTCGAATCAAGCACACACTCGCAGCTGCCGCGACTGATGATGCTCGGGTCACATATGGTGTTTATTATTGTATGATATAAAAAACAAGGCCTAATCAAACACAATAATCGCAAAGCATTAAAAAATTATGTCTCAAAGCATTACAAAAGTATGTCTCTACATTAACACGTTCTACGGTATCATAAGAAATTCCTAACTGATCAAACTGATTCAAACTGATTAGGGCTAACCTGTTAACAATTAACAACTAATTTATTTTAAACAGAAATATGATATTCAAATATGATAGGCTAGGCTGTACTAGATTCAATCGAAAGTCAATCGAACACTGTGAATAGTGGCGGAAAGGATGAATTCATGGATGAAAAGAGACATGGACATCTTCTAAGATATAAAAGTGGAAATCATCTGAAATAGTGGATATCTTGAGTGAATTTACGTCGTACATGACATTTAGAATACGACCTGGCTTCAAAAATTACAGGATTTTCTTGAGTAACCCCTTGGCCGTACTTGAAGAACTGTTGGATTTTAATTTGTCAACTGCATCCGCCGTCAGCATCAGTCACAAATACATTTGTCGCACGACCACATCAATTCGTACGAAAGTCAAATGAACAGCTGCAGAGGAAATAAATGAATAATGAAATCAAACATTTGGGCGTGTGTTCCACTGAACACGAAAACAACACACTCGAA
Source organism: Exechia fusca (assembly GCA_024741255.1). Lineage (NCBI taxonomy): Eukaryota > Metazoa > Arthropoda > Insecta > Diptera > Mycetophilidae > Exechia > Exechia fusca. The sequence goes on along the minus strand of JANTBZ010078463.1, from coordinate 13,589 downwards.
ATGTATTCGCCCACATCAGTGTAAAAGATGTTTGCACACGTTACTCTAGCATGCCCATCAGCACTCACAGACATAGCCCACTATATTGTCTTAGGTTGCACTCGAATGGCACCATAGCAGCATCGTCGCCGCCGCCGCCGGACTGAACATGCTATACCCATTTCACGCCTCACGCCTGTGGCGTTTAGAGAGCATTTCCACTCAACCGACCACACGATTCCACTTCCACATTCACACACACACACACACAGCTACTCGACAGCGTGCTCAGGCAAGAGTATACAAAACATTGTCTAGCTGCTGGCTGCTGCTGAGGTCGCGCGACAGTGTCCACATGCGATTACGTGCGGGATACACACGAGCAACATCGCGATGAACAACAAAAATAAACTCTTGAGTAGTCTGGTATAGACTACAGCTGAGACCACCCCATCGATTTTCCACAATGTGCGAGGTTCGAAGAAAAATAAACGATACTAAAATTGATACTCTATGTCACTGTTGCGTGAATGAACACATTATAGTGTACTTCGACTCTAGAAATAAAGATGCTTTGAAGTAACATACGAATGTACAAATGCAACAGCCACAAACCTCGAAAGAAAGATTGTATATAAACATATAACATGTCCGATAGCTTTTATAATGCACCTCATATGCATGTTGCTCTTGTTTACACAGAAAAGGATTCGTGTAGAGTGTATAGGCTGAGAGATTGGCAAGAAAACATGGAATCTACATTATAACACTGTGTTACGGAACGGGTCGTTCTCACTTTACGATGGCAATGAATTCGGGGTCGTGTTCTCAAATAACAGCTACTATGCAGTTTATCCAATATTTATTGCTATAATGCTTATCGAAAGAACATCTCAGTTTTGACATACGATTCGATTAACAAGCTTATGTATTCAGATCGATGTATTCTGCCCGACACACAAATTAGCGTATAAATCAGTGTTCGACATTTCTATACACGTTCAACACTATGGAAGTGTGTACGTGAAAACTCATCAGAACAATTGCTAAAGAAATATATTTTATTACATTGTACGACAAAAAAACGAAAGTCAATTCACCGCAAAACAGTATCACGCGAATTCAGCAATAAATTGTGATTGCCTGCATTAGCCTTGCGGCGTTATGCTACGTGGCATAACGCTCAAACACACACCTCCTCCAACTCCGGCTATACCGCTTTTCAATCAATACGTCTTTATGTTTGCATTGATTTTCATCAGCGTACACAATCCCATGCACACCTCAGGTTAATTCAACCGAACCAAGGTCGTGGAGAGCACACACAGTTCATCCACCCTCACGCAGGTTCGCCTGGCTGCTACAACTCTCGGATTGAGCACGAAAATTGAAACAACCACACGTGTGCGCACGCCTTAACACACTGCTGCCCCCGACCAATTTATATGTCGGAATTAAATTTTAATCTCGATAAGAGGACGCGCACAGACGGGACGTGCGACCATGGCACGAACCGATCGAATCGTCGGTGCGTGGAGCCGTTTGTTAATTAATTTGCAACAAAGATACGGCGGTCGTCTGGCGGTTACCTTTGTCACCGGTTCGGTGTGATTGGGCAATTCGAATACAACAGCATTATGCCAGTGTGCATCGAATATATAGTGATACGATGGGTAATGGCCCTGAAATGTGGTGATATTAGCCATTAATATTTGTAATTCTGTATTTTGATATTAGAAATATCTTCTTCTTGCGTACCAGCATCGTCATGATATGAATTCAATCAAATTTAGCCGTCCAGATTTGTACAAATAATTGTTCGTTATGTGGTCCAATTTCATGATTGCCAATATATTTTGGGCCAACAATAACTGATGACGATATAACACGTGGGTCATTAGGTCTCCGGTCTGACACAGAAGGAACAACATTTTTGATGAAAACTTTGTAAAATCTTTTACATAGTTTCATTTCAGCTCGATAGCCTTAAATCAACGGTCCTGCAACATCTCGATCCTCTTCGAAATATATTCGCCGCTAACCCTTGCAAAATGCCCTTTTTTAATTTATTTCGACTTTCTTATTTGAATGGAATCTCTTTGTCTGGAGCAATATTTTCAAATTTGGTAATTGGTAGTAGTCGTTCAGGGCCAAATCCGAAGAATACCTTTGATGGGACGGTAATTGAAGCCCTATGCTTTGATTTTGGCCTTCGCTATTCGTGAAACTGTTGTATTGTCTTGGAAGAACACTTTTTTCTCCACGTGTGTTAAGGACAATTCGGACTTCATATGCCTCAAATATAAAATAGTATGTTCATTGTTCATTTTATTTATATTTTTACGCAGTCGACGAAGATTAATCCTCTTGGGTCCCGAAATACAGACGAAATCCTACTTGTGTATTTGATATGCTATGGAAGAGATTCGTCGTTTTTTGTACACTGAGATGACTTTCGATTGAACTCCGAAGTTCAGTAATAGAGACATGGAGACTCTATTGTCACAAATTTACACAAAATTTAGCCTTATCGAGATCGATCGGCCCTAAACAACACTCAACATGTTATTATGTTGTGCGTTTGTTTGTTTTGGCGGCAGTCATTGCTCATTTATTTTGTTATTTTTGTTATTTTCACATTTTGGCGTCTATTGAGCACATCGCCCAAATTGGTCGGTACAGATATATATTTTTTTTAATCAATTTTTTATATCGGATAGGGCAGAGACCGAAGACAAAAATTTCAAGACATATTTTTACTTCAGCGGTACTTCTTCCCATCAGAAATTAGTGCTTTATCTATTATCGAAATACCTTCTCCACCACATATCGGGATACGTCGATCCGCGTGTAACAATAAAGGCTATTACTTCCAAACTAAAGACAATACGTATATACGATATTTTATAACTGGCTCAAAGATAACTATGATCAATAATACATTTCGACTTTATTTCTATGTCCCTTAACTTCAATCACATATCCACAAGTGTTGTTTGGATGTTTTTGAATAGTTCGGCATGAGGTTTGAATTTGAATGTATGGCACTACAATTCACACTCAACACTTGACATGCGACTAGTGAAATTCGTATTTCGATCAGGCCATTCAATTTCCTTCTAAATTCACTGGAAAGGACGAGGTCACCATTTTTCATCATGGTGTTGTCAATACCCGGACAGCAAGCCTATAGGCTTACGAAGTGTCGGAGGAACATTTCTGCATGAACACAAATGTATATATTGATGCACTATTTTGAGCCTGACTACAAAGCTATTGTGCGATTTTACGCGATTCTATTTAGTTCTCCGCCACTGTATGATATGATTGTGGTGTTTCAAGCGTAAACAATGAAAGTGTTAACACGCGCGAAGACTCGATAGTTTGACCCCCAATTTCAACTTTCAAGAACAATTATTGTGAACAAATTATGATGAGATTTCGTGCGCAATTATCAATTACATATTCAATAACTGTTCATTTTGATCATTGTTCAATGTTCAAAGTCTCTCCAGTGAAAAGTAATTGTCTCTGATTCGAACATGAAACACACGAGCTTTAGCAACAAATTCTATGATTTTATCAGACAAATTACATCGGACTCGGACCATTGGCGGCCAGACCACATCTAATAAACTCACCTGAACTTGAACCGCTCTGGTTGGCCGCCGCTGCCGCGAATCGCTGCGCCAGCTGCTGGTTCAGTGCCTGATGCTGCGACAACGGCACCGGCGGCTGCTGTTGCCCGCCAATTTCGTGCGCCGACTGCGAGTGCGGCACCGCCGAGGCGTTGGCGGCTGCGGCGGCCGCCGCCAGCTGCTGCTCGCGTCCACCCACGCCGGGTAGCGTCCCGTGGAGCGCGCTGCCATTGTGGAGGCCAATGTGATGCTGGCTGGAGGCGGAGGTGGAGAGTTGCTGCACCGACAACGACGAAGGCACATTCGTGATGTGGTTGGAAGTGTTATTGTTGTAGGGGAGGTGCTGTTGCTGTGGCTGTTGGTGTAGATGATGCTGCTGTTGCAGGTGATGCTGGTGCAGGTGTTGGCCGGCACTGTAGCCACCGTTCATGGACGATTGGATGTACAGTTCCTCGCCTGCGAGAGAGAACGAGTTAGTGAGCGGGGACACAGAATCACACAGAGCGCGTTCGAAGTTCGAAGTGATTTAGCGATTGTTTCGAAAATGTGGGAAATTGTGCCCGTGGCGCCATCTGCTGAGAGTGCGCTGTCGGGTATGTGACCCGACTAATGCAGGGTGTTTGGTGCATGCATAAAATCAAATGAAAAACAATTTCCACCTACCTGGCTCGGGAATTGTGGCACACGGACTCTCTGGCAGGAGGATACCTTTCTGCACCAGATCCTCGCGGTTAGCACGTACGGATATCTTTCGTTCTAGAGCTGCACAGCGAACACAGACACAGACACAGGCAACCAAAAACACGAGCACATAGACGCATGGACACGAAAGAAAAAAAGTGCAAATGCAGTGGTTAATATATTTAGCGAGGAGAGCAAGACACACGAACACACGACACGCTATTTGTTATCATTGTTTAGCACACAGCACACACACACATGCATGCTGGGGTAATTTGAGTGTTGTTCTGCCGAGTTGATATAGTATAGGGTAAGGAGGGGCTCGCTTCGTACTAATATAGATATCCTCCTTTTGTTTTGCATGGCCACATCTTATACGTACTATATCAATTGTTCATATGGAAAATCTATAGCACATGTTGTACCAGGTCATAGATGATATTTCATGGATTCAAACGTTTTGGATTGATTGAATGAGTATAAAAGGTACTTATTTGTTATATTATTCTACGCTAAATTGTTTTGTTTTGGACACAATCGACTGGAAGCAAAACTTACCACCTCCTTTATAAAATCGTCAGAGAACATGCTCTCGGTTTTAGAGTACAGCTCGAAGCATAGACCTGATACAGGGCAATACTTTTCAGCAGAATTATGCCAGATAAATGGACTCTCCATTGCATTGTACCATTTCGAAATATTTTTAAAATTCACAAACGTAGGAGCTCATTAAACATTTTAGGCAAAACTTGCCCCTCCACACCCTAGGTATGAACTCAAGAGCATTTGTGCTCCAGTAGCTTCGGCAGCCTCATGCATTAGTCAGTAGAGTCGGTTGTCCGCAAAGTCAAGACTCTCTCAGATCGCAGTAACGTGCAAATATAATACACATGTGCCCCAGCCCCAGCAGACGTGTTCTGTGTGCGTGTGTGCGACGGGCGAAATTGGCGAAACCATAGAAATTGACACTAATATGGCACGCGCCCATATGCGCGCAACCCAACACTCTGTGTCGTGCGTACGACCAGTAGCAAGGAATTATTATGAAACCAGATGCGCAATAAACATGTATGGTGTATACAGTGACACAGACACACATACAGTCAGTAACAATATGACACTTGTTGGACTTTAAGACTCATTCGCTCTGAGCTAGGTAATCCAAATGAACTAAGTTTTAAATGTGTGGTTTGTTCTATTTGTACGTCATCTTGTTCAAAGGCCAGTCTTTTGATAACTATTATACATTGACAACACATTTGAAAATAAGTAGAGCTTTAGAAGGAAGATGGCTCTTTCATATTCATGAAGATTTAGTTCATTTGAAGCACCCAACTCCGTGAAAATAAATCCCAAAATCCAGCAGGTGTCTTGTGAACTCCATATAGTTAGATACTGTACACACTACACACACACACACACCGGTTGCCTCAGCGCGCATAACAGCTGCGACACATGGCTCGCAGTCAATCCGGTCGGTCGGTGTCGATGCGGTGTTGTGAATGTTTTCTGGGCACGCACGTTGTGGATGATGTTGGGTGCGTTGCTTGTCTTCCGTTCCGCACGCACTACACACACACTACATGTGTGTACACACACGTCAACCGGTCGGTCGACTCGGTCGCTGATTGCTGTATGTCATGTCGGGCTCACACACGCTTACGTAATGATTCTCGACGTATGTTTAATGCAATTATAACAACGTGGTTTACCGCAAAAATGCGCGCACGGCGAGAAGGTGTCGTACGCACACACTGTAGTGTCTCTGTTTACACACATTACAACACATTACGACTCGTGCGAATTTGATCTACATATTGTACGTGCGAATTCGACACAATGCATTAGGCCGCCCGAAACGCTCATTAGGCCATCCGCCGTTCGCTTTCAAAAGGCGCAAATACAGTTGCTAGCAATATAAAGTTACCAAGAAACATTCTGGACTTTGGAGCTCATTTGCAAAGAATTGAGTGCTCCAAATGACCTAAATCTGTTTGAATCAGAAAGAGTTATCTTTCCTAATATCTCAGCGAAATGATTGTTTATATACCGAGTAATACGTTGACCACAGAGGCAAAAATATTTTGTGCAAATGAGCTCTAAAGTCCAGAATTGTTCTTGGTAATATCATTTTGCTAGCAACTGTATGTGTGTTGGTATTTGGTTATGGGGTAATGGTGCGTGTACTGTTGGGCATTCAAAACACACACACTCGAATCCGCGCGCTGCAAATCATCGCACTACTTACATTTGGATGTAGCCTCGAATTTCTCGCTTTTCTTCTTTCTCCGCCACTTCCACGGCTTGAAGAATCGCCCGAGTGCGCTGAATTTGCTCTTCCGCTCCAGCGGCGGCGTCCGCACCCCGCTGCCCAAACTGTTGGTCCGCAGTGCGGCTCCATTCGGTTTTTTAACTGCAAATAGAAACAGACGAGATCATATTACAATACTGCGGCATACCGGCGTGTGTCGATAAAACTCCCATTTCGCGTGATCCGCGAATATATCTCGGAAGAAAAACATAATGCGCTCAACGGCGAAACTGATGGACAGAGAACGGAGGTATGATACAATCGGCGAGCCTGTTGGCACAGAGAACAGATTGAAAATAAACCCCGAACGCAGAGGGTATCATGAGAAGACTTAGTACTTTTTTATTTATTTGTTGTAAGCTAAAGCTTCAGGCTGCGACGAGATTGTCTATGTCTGAGCCAACGCAGAATATTAGCATGATTCTCCAGAATCCCGAACACGAACATTATACGCACGCATTCGTGTAAACTGGCACGAATAAAATGTCCACGCATGCTTGCTCGCGCGCTCGCAAAGCAAAAGCTGAATGTGAATTTCATATGCTTCTGTCATGCGACGACATCGCGCGTCGTAATCGCATAAAGTCCAGCCCATCGCGCGACGAGCATGAATGAGTGCACGCGCGGAGCACGCGACGATAATCATAAATCAAAAGCCAACAGCGGCAAGTGCACACAGACACACACATATACACGCGGACATAACTTTGCCATGGAGTGTGTTGCACGTGCTGTACATAGCCTTCATTCTGGTAGTATCGCACTGGTGCAAACAGCGGTGAATATGCCATACCATGCAGATTACATCAATTATGCACACAAATATCTGGCCAAAAGAACGGAGGCTCGTCGGCGGCGTTTTGGGACTGCGCGCTGTCGTATGCTGGTTGTCGACAATGCGGAGAATTACGTATCGCGCGCGAGTGTGGTTTTCATCGGGCTTGTTCAATATTTAAAGCACGAACAATTCACTCGCCGCTCACTGGACTGGCGAATCCGAGAATAAATTCACTCGTGTTACACAGACAACAGGCCGCATTTGCGCGACATAACACCTGATTAGTATTTATGGCACGTGATCTAATTAGACGAGATATATGTGCGACGGATTAGGAACAAAGCCATTAGGCACCCGATTCGAAACGGAATTCCAGGCAAATATCGTGCGTGTTCCACGCAATAAATTCATTTGTCGCCTGTACAGGTTTAGTCGTCTGCGGTGGTAATCGAGAGAACGTGTGCGTTGTACAGTAGTACCATACGATAATATGTTACAGTGTAATCAAATCGTATAACACCACTAGCTGCATTCCTACATGAACTGAAATTAAAAGGTTATCAAATAAACATTATATTCTGCTCGAGAATGTGTTGCTTATCTGACTGACAAGCACGTGATGCATGCATCACCATGAATCGTTGCTAACACTACCGTAGCATGCGAATGCGAACGCATACAAACAACCAACCAGTTAAAATGTCTCGCCCGACGGCCACTCGACGACGACGCCACTGCGTTACACGCATCACTCTGTCCATTTACATATGCATGCATGTCCGACGACCTCGCCGCGCTCCACAGACGCAGGCGCAGACGTGAAGCAGCAGTCGCATCGCGAATGTCAACATTGCTGCTGACATCGCCGTCGGAATGGCGAGATTGCGACTAGCGGCGAAACAATTTCATAAATCTAATTTTATTCCATCGCTCACAACGCGCGCAGCGAATGCGTTCGTAGTGCTTTCTCGCTTAGAGTAAATACACTCACAGACAATTGAGTGTGAATTCGTTCAGATTGCTCAAACGTCTTGTGGTAATTGCGCGTACAAAAGTATGATGTGAGTGGTGTCCTGTCTGCTGCAAAAACTAACAAAGTACAACTACTTTGCCAGTAAATATTCACAAAATGTGAGCAAACATAAAATTATTGTAGTTCTTCAAAATACACAAAATTCTCTGTGTTCCGGATAATCAAGGTCCTCTAGTTGAAGAGGGTTCTACTGTTTACTTGTAGCTTCAGCTGTGAGCGCTGAAAATCGAAAACATGAATATATGTAGATCGGAGTCTTTGCGTATATAATTTAGTCTGCGAATGTGCACGTGCGGTTGTAACCACACATATTTATGTAGACACGTACGTTACCCATAATTTAGGTTTGAAATTGAGGCGACGGACGACTCTGCATTGCACAGACATCGCATTTAAATCGTAAAATTGAGCGCAAGCACGAGACGGATGTTTGCCATTCAGCGTGGAATGGAATGCGTCTGGTTTCGTGCACAGGGTGGATGTCGATCGAAATAATATAAAATGAGATCCGCGAATTTATCGAATTGAAGTTAAAATACTATCATTTGCCTTGCAGGTACAATCGTGAGTGTGTTAACTCAAGTTTGTCTCGAACGCACTTGTCATCGTAAGCTGGCTTACAGCAAAGTCGCTTTATTCTCGCATTCTGACTGAATGCAAGCATTTTATGGAGCTTAAGAAAACCATACTCTCCTGTTTGAACCCGCATATAAAAGCACACTCAACGAAGACAAATTAGACCACTGAAGTTGTTGTAATCTATACAAAACTACAGGGTGGGGTCTCTAAATCCGGACACGATTCAATTGTGATTTTCAGCCGAACTACACCTGGGAAAGTCACGATTAGCATTACGAATAGCTTAACATTTGTACTTTATATAAATGCTCTCGATGCAGTTCAATTGATCGAACCACGTGTAGGGAAGAACCGCAAAGTTGTGTAAAAGGATTCTAATCCACCGACGAGGATATTCAACGGAAGAAATTCAGTGTATTTGATCCCTGTATCAGTTTTCGGTGGTTGTTTGGTATATTATCATCCCATATGTGCAAGAATTATTTGCATGAAAGAGAATATGCCTATAGAAAGACGATTGATATTCTACATATGTACTATGTTTCGTCAACGCATATAAGACCCTTCTTGACATCGATCCAATGGTGTGACAGTGTTACAAAGTAAATCTCGTCGCCTCACGTGTTTGCATTAATGCTCAGTGTACAGAACATGATTTCAACTAAACAAACAACAATTAGCTCGTGCAAACACGAAGAACTATTTATCTACGCAGGTATGCACGTTCATTCAACTAGTGCACACACTTGACAGCTCCCTCATATGCTTGACAATGTTGCAAACGTCTCCCTTCGTATCCTGTAGCGGGTAAATGCGGCGAAGGAGAATGTATATGTTGTCGATACAGATTTAGAATTGAAGTTCGCTTAGAATCATGTACTGATATGAAGATGTAATTTTATCTTTCAAGAAAGCGCAGGCAAATTTGAACACTAACCGATGGGCAAAATCGTCTACAAATTATACATAAATTCCTATTCCATACAAATCAATGTTGCAGTTGCATGTTTATGTAAAATAACGTGTACATATTCCCGAGTGAATTCGCACTATCACAGCACGCAGCGCAAGTGCCGGTGAACCAGACTCATGCTAGCCGTGTTGCTAATTGAATAAGTGATGAATGGCGTGACCGTCGCGTCTACACGCTCAATTGCGTGCACTTGGCACGCGCACGCACAATCGCACACAGTTGCACACGTTTGTATTATTGCGAGACCTGTCACACACGTTTCACACTTGTGCGCCTGTGCACGCGTTGATCGGGCTCTAGTGCGCATTAATTAATAGTTATGACATCTTAACCCATCATCATTAGCCACACACATATTACGGGCACGCGCACGCATAGCGTTATTAATTTTATTACATTGTGCGGTCTAAGTATAGCAGCATCTAGGAACTTAATTATTCGAATGGACGCATATTGAACTCTGTGCATATTAAAATACAAACATAATTCGCCACTGGCTACACTAACAGCATATTAAATAAATATCTAGGAATCATAATGAGATGTTTTGATGCGCGACGCTGGCATCTGTATGTGCATTTCACCTGTAGCGACGGACATTGATTATAATAGGAGTTCAACTCATGTGCTCACAGGTGTTTATGCTGAGAAGCGGCATTTTGCCAAGGTAGTGAACGAAACGCATCATAATAATCACGATGCGAGGAAAAGAGGTGTTCTGATGCATGAAGAATTTCCGTTTGACGGATGCACTTGGCACTGTGTGCAAAAACGGATGCACACAATAATAAACTATACTTCAGATGAATATAATGCAATTTTCTTATAATATCATATCGTATTTATGCTTTGTTTACGTCCGATGAGACGAGACCATGTTGTGGTTGGATGTTCTATAGTGCATATTGTATACGACCACTCACAAAAGGCCAACAAACATAGTTCTCATTGTTTTCGATCCCTATTCATTCACCTCACCACACGCCACACACATCATATTGCTGCGTGATTCAAGATTCTAAAACAATATAATACGCGATAGATTTGTAGACTATGCGCGGTATGGAAAATCGTGACACGCCGCTGCGAACGTTTTGTAATGCACAGCGCGCGCTGCGCACCAGGCCAATGCCCGATGAAAGAGAATGGCGTCTCACAGTGTGCACAGTATATAGTGCGTATTTCATATGTGAGCGTGCGTGTGTGTGTCTAGTGTTTACGTGTACACGCATGTGTAGCATAGCACGTTTTAGGCCGCTCGCCCCGGACCGGTTTTTGATGGCGACGCAATCGCGTCGCACGCACAAAACGTGCTCCAAGACATTCCACGTACGCATGCGCGGCGCATGCCACGCGTTGTTTACGTTTCGACGCGTACAACTGGTACCACTACAACGCGCACACACACACACACACACGGCACTCCGCCGCGGCATCTCATTAGTCATTTCTGTGGCGTGCGTCGTCGTCGTCTTCGTCTTCGATCGGCCAGCGAGGCGACCGAGCGTAGGCGACATCGAAACGTTTCACGCTCTGTGTGCTTACCGATTGCACTCTTCGCTGCCACCGCCTCTTTGGCCGCGTGCGCCGCTGCGGCTGCGGGTCCGCTGCCGTGCAGCAGCTCCGACAGCGACAGCGACGAGGCGATCAGCTGACGCTTCTCCTCGAAATTCAGATAGTCCAGAGAGTTGCTGCGCGGCCCAGCTGTGATCGGTGTTGCGGTTTTGTGCATCGTTGTTGCCGATGCTGCTGCGGTCGATGATGCCGATGCAGTTGCGGTCGATTGCGTCGTCGTCGTTCGAGCGGCACCAGCACCGACGATCACCGGCCGTACCGATGATATTGACTCGCCGCCGCCGCAGCCGCCGGATTGCTTGCGGCCAACCGATTTGTGCTGATGGTGATGGTTCCTATTGGTGCTGTGCGTGCTGTTGTTATTATTGTGGTTCACAGTGGCCGCCGCATGATGATGGCCAGTCGTCGTTGCAGCACCGGACGTCGTCGATGACGACGGCACGTGCTTGGACGTAGATGCGGACGTCGATGCGGACGACGTCGAGGACGACGAGGTGGTGGAGGATTTGCGCGGCTTCGTCGATGTTGACGTCGACGATGTGGAATGCTTGCGAGGAGCTGGCGGTAACGAGGCCGACTCGACGCTGACGGCAGGAGACGAGGAGGCAGACGAGGAGGATGTGGACGTTGACGGGCGCACTGTGTGATAGTGTGGGTGGTGGTGATGCAAATGATTGGGATGCGTTCGTCTGTGGTGTCGATGAGTGGTGAGGCTGCTGTGGTGATGGGTTCTTTGAGTGTGTATGGAGGTGGTGGTGTTGGTTGATTTGGTTTGGTTGGTGGTTGTGGTGGCGCCGTTTGCTGGCAACGACATCACTCCTTGTTTTATAGTCACACTGTGTGTCCGGTGGGCAAATTGGTCGATTCTGGTGTGCCGGCATTCGTGTGGCGCGATCGATATTATGCGTTTACACTATTGCAACGGTCTGCGGAAATGGGAAAAATACACTCGACGTTGTAGACACACAATGGATGCCCCAAAACACTGCAGCCTAGTTGGTGGGTGGTTGTTGGGTGGTGTGGTGATGGTTTGCTAGATTTTGCAATTCAAACTCTGGTCAGCAATGGATGGCGAATCAAATATGCCCGAGCAGTGCTTTCGAACATTCTATGAAATCATACGCATAGCTCACAAACACACACACACACATGCACATGCACTCAGTGTCATTGTTGTTTGAATGCGACTAAATCGTCCGATGCTCGGTCATACTGGTTGACCAAACAATTGTGTGGTTGAATACACAGACACCGACAATTGTACATGAAACTGTCTACCGTGAGTGCAAGCTTAAGCGACAGTATTCGCACTATGTGGTGTCGGTTGGGTGCTTCAACAATTACTATCTTTCTACATGGTTCATTAGGTCCCGGGGAAAATTATGAAAACACAAACGCTAAATCTAGCGATCATGAAATATCACGATAACTTTCGGAACGTATTTGTCGCTAACCCTTGCAGAATGCTCTTCTTCTCGCGATTTATACTGCCTCATTCTTTTCTTGGAGACACCATTTTGAACTTTGATATTATTGATATTCACTGCGTGCCAAATACAGATAAAAACGTAGATGCGAACACAATTCATTTGCCCATTTATGAACATTTTGTCGATTGTAAGTCTTAGCGTTTTTGCGGCAACTTCTCCGCAAAATGCTCACTCATTCCCAAAACGTATCCTCGATATGTCTAAACGTTGTTTTCATATCTTTAGGGAATCGGGAATCTTCAGCTTTCGAACTTTCTGTTCCCGAAATTATCTGATGGACTATTGTATGTAGTAATCGACACATTTAGGCGTCGACTGCGCGCATCATCTTCGGTACATAAATGGTAGGTACCATAAAGAAATAGTGTTCAATTCCTCATTTAAAAAATGGCACTTCCGGATTTTGAGAGTGGTTGCACTAGAACACCGATTTTCGCGGGACATAATGAACCATGTTGTAGTATATTGAATTACTCGATAACATTACACTCTGTAGCAGAAACGTTAACGACTTGTGTGTGTGTGTCGGCAGAATTTCATCATCACTTCGCG
>JANTBZ010078352.1:356-19914 GCA_024741255.1 Exechia fusca | reverse complement strand
ATTTTCAGCCAGCCCAACCCAAATCCTGGATCCGCGCCTGGCAGTCGTGTATTCATTGGATCGGAAGTGCGGGCCGTAATAGTCAACGCATGCTAATGTTGGATGCTGGCGATGATGAACCAACATCAGCAATGACTTTGCGCTCGACGCAGTCGCGCATCATAGCTTCAACAGTGATAGAGCAGGATTTTTTCGTCGACGATGATGGCTCCAAATCGCACGTTCACATATTTGTTCATGTGCTAAACCGATTTCAATTCTAGTGACAGTATCAGTGCCTTCGCTTCTGCCGAAGCAGCTGGCAAACAAACCATTTATGTGTGGTAAACGTTTACACGCGCCGCATTTCTGCACACAGTGCACACAGTGTCGTAGACACAATTACTCGCTGGGGCGTGTTACGAAATGTTCAGAGTTGAAGCGCCGTTCTTACAGACCCTGATAACTATTTAGTTATGTATCTAGCTTTCCAGAATGAGCTGTGTAATAGAATATAAAGAATGTCCGAAGGTTTTGCTCTTGGAAAATGAGTAAAAATTTAAAAACTGTTCCGTAACACACCCAACAGCACCCCTGAATAAGCCACTGCATACACACACACAATGAATGTGTCTGTGTGGCTCGCGAACAGCGATATTCGATAATGATGTGCGGGTGGCGCGAGCGCCAGTCCATTTGGGCGTAATATCAATTTGTCAATATATATTCGACATCGCACGACAATGACTTCCCGGCAAAGGAAGCCGACAGCGGCAACGTTTTGACGACAATGTCGCCGTCGCTGCCGAGCTGGATTAAAATGTGCACATCAATTTGGCAGTTGGATGTGATGATATCTGGCCCGGCATGTCGCGGCTATTAGCATAATCGAATTTCAATGCGATATGCGTTATATGTATTCCAACCCCCGATGAGCTTCATGTATTGTGTGATTTGCATATGCGCGAGGTGTTATATGCGCATTCATATTCATTGTAATATGCACGTGTTAGTTGAGAACATTATAATAATAACTTCCTCCCTATAGAAATTTGAGTACCGAGCTCGACTACAGCATAATCACAATTCGGCATATAATAATCGAATCTACGAACTTGAAACCCAAAATGTTGGCTGTTGGGATAAGAGAGTTTCGCTCATGAATGCGGTATGTTATCTGCGCAATGTGTCTGGGCAACACATGTGCGTCGGAATGCGCAACCATCGACATACGCGCATCGAGTCGGTTTCCGCCGCATCCGAGAGCGGCTACGTCGGAATGTATACCATACATATCTTCTACAAGCCGAGGATGGGTGCTTGCCCCCCGGAAGTGGAAGACTACACTATCCAAGCGAGTTTATGCTCGACGGTGTCGGCATTTCTCTGCGAGACGTAACGTCGCAGCTGGATCCCCTTAACCGCAGCTTCCAGCTCCCCATTCGCCACCCACTTTCGAGTTATACGTTCTCTTCCATTAGGGGTTAATGGCTTCAAATTGACCAGTGTGCTGGTGCGTGCCTGTGTGTGTGTATTCACATTCAAACATTAGAACTTATCACTGCACATACACATGGCTATTCGCATGACATCTCAATGTGCGTCATAAAATATCAATCTCTCCCTCACGTATCTAACAAGGAAGCGGAACAAAACGAGACGATCCGTCGCACATGTGCAGTCTGATATGTATTTACTACCCATTAGACAGACAACAGCATCCGTTTGGTGCCGATAACCGCAACAATATCCACACGTGCGAGGTCGAGTGTGAAAATTGGTTATAAACATAGCACTGATTTCAAGTGAAATGATTTTTCTCTTGTTCATACATGTGAACTATTTTCGCAATGTTAAAAATTAAAATTGAAACTCTTCCGATGTATTGAAATGGAATTACCGTGGAACCTCCATAAGCAGTAATCGCAGTAAATTGCCCGAAAAGGCCAGAAATAACGAAACAAAGCAATGTGAGTTCAATTCAATTGAAAAGTGCATATATATTTTTGTCCAGCTTAGGGAGGTTCCGGCCACTGAGTTCGAATAAATCACATAATAAAAAACTCTTGATAAAAAAAAAATATTCGAAACTATTTTGACAACCTCTCAACACTCATCCGCCGTTGGGGTCTAAATCGACGATATTTCTCGATCTTTCCTACTTTTTTTTTCAATGCTCTTTCAAAATCAAATATTTATCACCACCGTTAGATGTCGCTAGTGGGATTTACAAAAAACATACGAATCCGACGTTGGGTTCTAAATAGATAGAAAAATATGAACTGTTCAAGGCAAATTGGTGAATTCTTTATAACCAGGAAATGTAAACTAAACATGTTTTTTTTAAATATTATTATTATCAATAAAAACGCAATTTCATTCGAAAATAATCGATCTAGCACAAGTCTCGCACGCATTATGTAATGTCACAAGATGCACGCGTTGGGACACATTTGAACCATATGTTTGCGAATGAAATGGTGTTTTTATTGATCAAATTTTTTTTTAAATTGAATAATGGTATATATTTCCTGGTTATTAGGAATTCACCAATTTGCCTTGAACTGTTCATATCTTTCGCCACAGGTAGCAATTGCAAAGATCCTGACACACGTATATCATTATTTGTTATCTACTTTCACGTGTGAAAATCGCGACTCGAATGTGTGCATATTTCAGGTCGTTTCCGATTGGGGTCTATTCAGACCCCAACGTCGGATTCGTTCGTTTTTTTCGAACGGGGGATGAGAGTCAATCTAATATGAATATTTTCGTATTTCCCAAATTAGAGTTGGACAAACTAATGCACTCCAACAACGCACAGTCCTCCCTGTACCGCTAACGCTAACCATACCGGTTGCGTTACGCTGCGCCACCGGTTCCACATCAGCACCGTTCGCTTAACGTAATTCTCTCGCACCGACTCTCTTCCAGCCAATAGCTCTGTGTTGATGCTCACCAACTCTCTGCCGACGTACCGGCGTTTGAAACCGCAAAGAAGAAGCACGACGCGGCTCGACGCTCGACGAACGACGACACGCATCGATGATGACGTCGACGCCGACGCTTCGACGGCGCGCGCAAGCGCGTAACGAGCGCGCCGCTCTGCGCGCCGACGCGCGGCTCGATTGTTTGCGGGCCGAGCGAGCGCGAACAGTCTCGTTTTTACCGGCTTTGCTGTCGCATTGCAAACACACAGCGAAACGCGAACGAAAGAACCCGCGCGCGCGCTTTGTCCGTTGAAAACGACACGGTTCGTGAAACCAACAGGCGCCCCATCCGCGGAATTAAGGTTCTTCGCGAGTTCGTCGGTCGTTGTCGTCGCGTGTCCGCCGTGTAAACGTCGCATCGCGTTGGAGCACCGGTCTCGTGTATAGTCAAATTACATATACGCACGCACCGCCACCGCCGCCACTGCAGCCGCCGCCGAACGGATTATATACACACGCACATCGTCGTCGCGCATATGGTCGGATTCGTCGAATACATACGCGAGTACGTGGTACTGTAGCGCACTGAATACAAGTTGACCGTGTGCATCACGCGCGCACGCTCGTCGCTTGTCGATTACACACACACACACACGTTCACCCACTCCACCACACGAACACGCGCAGAGCAAATCTCTGCGGCCGCTGCCCACGACCGACCGCATCGTAGCAGCTGAACTTATCATCACGCATCCGGCACGGCAGAGTTTGTTTTTCCGAACAACAATAATAGGATTTCATACGCGCACCGGAACGCACAGCCTGGATTAGATCATTCTAACAACAACGACGGCTTCACCTCTCCCCCCCCTGTCCTCTGCGCAACATCACCCACCCGCGTAGCATCACGGGAATTCATAGCGTGCACGGAGCATTCAATTGTTTACATAAGTGAACGCAAACAAAACGTGTGCGCGTGTGATTCGGAGAGCCGCAGTTCAAGCGATGCGAACGAGCGAGACCGTGCTGCGACGATAAATAATAATAACACAGAAAAGAAGCGTCATCCGCGTACACACACACAACATACGGCGAAGTGAAACGAATATACTCACGTATTCAGGTGCTTGCTGTACTCGCGCGCGCGTTGTGTACAAAGTGCGAGCGTGAAATTATAACGACAACACACGACCATATGATTATTGGCACGCTCGTACGCGTACGTGAGTGTTTCGCAGTGCGAACTTCCCCCCGTCCACCCACACACTCGCACACACACAGCGATGAGTGTGTACGACGCGAATGTGGAATCGTCGTTTCTGCTGCATTTCGGTGTTATCGCGTAGTTCGCGTAGTCGCTCGCGTTGATAACAAATAACAAAAACAGCACACACAGTACGCACACTGCACAGTCGAAGCCAAGTCTGGCGAACTTTGATAAAAAACAAAAAACACAACCGCAGTGTTCGCGCTCACAATGGCTCAGTCTCCTTACGGCATGGAATAGTAAGGAAACTAGTTTGTTCAGGCCAACCAACGTCGTCGGACAACGTCAGCGCTTAGTCAGCGTCAGCGCCTCGCATATACATACAGTGTGTGTAACGTTTATGCTCCACAAACACTCGCGCCGCAAACCGCACGCGAACGATACATAAAAAATATTCCACTAGCGCATAAATCCAAACTCGCGACGCGCGCGCGCTCGAGAGCGGAATGTAAAACCGCACTCGAAGCATATATATAGAACGTATATAGCGTGTGTGTACATAAACACACACACACACGTACACGCAGCCAGACGCAGTCTGCAGCCGGTGTCTGCGCGCGCGGTCAACACACGACGCGACGCAACAGCAACAGCATAGACGTGACGCGTCGTCCGTCGCGCCAGTGGTCTAACAGCGTTCGACGCGATACAACAAAGCGAACACACGAACGCGGAGCGCGGAGTCAGAACATTAAATCGTCGTCGCCGTCTGCACGTCAAACACAACCGTCGTCGTCGCCACAGAGTGAATAAACTCACGTGCACGACGCACAAGCACACAAACACATTCTATATTGAATCAAGTGTGCGGAATAATAATACACACACACACGCACACAGTCGCGCACATGTGACCGCTCATAATATATAAATAAGTGTGTGTTCGTATGTGTACACGCAGTGTCCCCATTCATCGCAAGTGCATAGCATCGCTCGTCGTCGTGTGATGTGAATTTATGTTTGGTGTTCTATGCAACCCCGGCGCACTCCAGTAGCAGCAGCAACATCGACGTCAACGCACGCATCGCATAGCATCGCATCGCACACAGTGTCACACACACACACACACACATACACAAGTGTTTTGTCTGTTTTGTGTGAATGTGTGCTGGTGTCTGTGGTCCTCCTATCTGTCTGGATGCAGTCTGTGTGTCGGCGTTCATGCTGAGTTGTGTGCATCACATTGAAATTGTCCCCCCTCCACTCTGCCACATCGCGCGTTCCAAATCTGTGTGCAGTGTCAGATGAATGCTGAAAATTGAATGTGCACACACACACAACACACACAGCAACATACAACACAGCATACAACGCGGTTTCGAAAAGTACCGTACACGCACAAATCCGCGGTATTATTTTGTGAATTTTCCGCCCGGCGGTTCGCGACACAACATCGACACATGAAATAAAATCCCCCCGGCTTTAGTGCGCACATAAGCCCCCAACACACACACGCACAAGTGAAATAAATTAAATTATATCAATCAAAATCCACACACGAGTACGCACGCTCGCACACGCATACAAATCATCACACATCCCGTTTGCGCGTGCGGTGGGCTCACACGTGGGATTCACACATCGCGTCGACCAGTCGGTAAACACACACACACACACACACACGTGCACGCGGTCGCCGGTTCACGGGTGTTCTCTGCCGCCCCAACTCGCTCGCGGGCGCAATTTATATTGGATTAACGGCGTTCGATCAGCGGTGTCCAGCAGCGACCAGCGGCTCTTCGTTCGTGCCCCACATCATCGACGTAGCCAGACATCGACGACGCAGCAGCAGCAGCATCAACACCAACTCCAACGCTCGCAACGCTCGCACACACAATAACCGCCATTATGGATATACTAACAAGCGGAAACATTTTCCGGGAGCTCCAGGAAATATACGATACAGGATATTGGACGTCGCAGTCGCCCATCGAGGATCAATGGCAACAGGCAAGTGGAAAATTGAGTTTATGTTGTATAGAGTAGAAATGACGTGAGCTTAAAACGCGTTCGAAAGGACGGTCGAGTTGAATAACACGACGAACATGACGACGATACACATTACGCTAATGAATTCCCGGACTGCTCGGCGACGCGATGACGTCATCGTCGCGTGCACGAGCATAAATGTGTCTGTGTCTAGACAGCTTATCGATTCCGTGTGCGGAAAAAATCCGATTGTTTCTGCACATCATGTCGCAGTCACAAGCATACAACATTAAATCAATTTCTCCGTCTAGACGTGCGATGCATGCTGTTTCGGCTTAATTGCGAATGTATGTCCGCCTGACCGAAATGTTAGTTACGTCTGTGTTTGTGTTTTGTACAATGCCATCCAGTCACAGTCACACTCACACAGTCGCATCGTACAATATGTGGACCATGGACACATACAATATGCATGGGCATTTTCAGCGCGAAATTGGTTCATAACCATGCAATCGCCATGGCTCTGCTCTGCGGCGACAGCGGCGGAACTGGCAATTTTCTGTAATGCGATTTTTGTGGATGACCTCTTTGTGGATGCGGCGTCGCGTCTGAGCCACTCGCCAGTTCCGCTGTGTCGCTCTCACTCCATCCGTCCGCTTCGGTCTTCCGCTTTTTCGGTCTCATGTGGCCACACGTGATGTGATGCGCGCTGCGCTCGTATGTGTGTGTGTGTCTGTCAGTTGCCATTGCCATCACTGGCTGGCTGGCTGGCTGGGCTTTCGGATGCTCTTCGTGCTCGTCGATATGTCCTGTAGATGCCCAGCCACCAGCAGTCCCAGCAACCAACGTGCTATGTTGATGTTGTCGTCGACGACGCATAAACAAGCGTACTTTATGCGCTCGCTGCCAGAGAGCTGCACACCACCGACAAACATGACGCTTTTATGTTCGCGTACATGTGTGCGGAGCATAGCGAGGCGCATGTGTGTGTGGGTGGGTTGTGGGCATGGCGCGCGGGCCTGTCCAATGTTGCGCGCACACGCTTCATAGCGCAAACACACGCAAAGTTCCAAATTAGATTTTAGATTCTCGCATGAACATCGTGCATGCATGTGTGTGCGAGCGTGTACAGAGAGTCTATGTACCGAACGCAGCACATGCGCGTATTTATACGTACTCAACATACACACACACACATGTGCACGGAAATAATATCATCATCGGGACGCAAAATGTGTTTCCATTGGGTTTATAGAGCGAGAGTGTAGTATGTTTGCATGTATCGGCCCAAAAAGTGTGTGTATGTTCACGGACGACAAAGCACACAGGGGACTGAGTGTGTGAGAGGGCGGCGGTGGCGGCGCGACGAGGGCAATATACGCGGTGGCGACGTTCACTTGCTACTTGCATGTGCGCGCGCACGATCGCGCGTTCGCAAAACAAAGCAGCAGCAGCAACAGAGAACAGAGGGGACGTAATGGCGCACATTAAAATAGAGTGCAACCAAGCATATTAAATTACGGAATTTGTGTGAAGTTTGAAGTTTGAACTTTTCCGGGCACAGAGAGCATTTTCATGCAGTCACTTCTGCGACCCACAGGAAGCTGGCCGCCCATCCAGCAGCATCGGCAGCAACATACCGCAACAACACATCAACAGCACCCGAAGAGTGGGCGCACGGGCCATCAATGCGTGCGTTCGCCCCCACCGGACACGTACCAAAGTGTGCGCAGAGCAGCGCGCTCAAAACACAAAAACAGTGTTTGTGCTTTGGCATCGAGTTCAGATAAATTCTGTATTTATCGCCGAGCGCTGCTGCTGGCACACTGGCGGCACTGGCCCGACGCTCTGCCCCATCATTCATTAGTAGCGAAATTATGTGCAATTTTATGGCGTAATTTTATGGTCGCCCACCATGTGATAAGAGAGCTCTTTGCATCGCTCTGGTGCTGGATGGTGCGAACCCTGTTCCATAATGGTCGTGCTGTACCGCAATTATTTTACGTACACACACACACCACAACACTACCAAATTGACACACATAAATTGGGTAGAAATTGTTCTGCAGATAATCTGCCATAATGCCGTTGACTTTGACCCGAGCCCCATGCGATTGTCGAAGTTTGTATACAATGCATGCGAGGTGCGTGCGACAAGCCTATTCCCATTCCCAACACCGCAACACCACAACAATGGGTCAACGATGTTGATGTGGTGTGGTGGTGTGCGATGCTGTAATAAGTCAACACACCAATTATATCGCATGTACAATAACCGGTCCCATGCACGAGGCTATTTTTACATCGGAACACCAATTGCATATGCATATGAAAACACGACGCCATTCGCGGCAGCCGCCAAACATAAACACAGACGCCGCCGTCTCCGCGCGCCAGTCGTGAGAATTCTACTCGGCTAATGCACAAGGCACACGAAGAATAGAATCGAACGAACCGAAAAAAGACACATCCACAACAGTCAGTTTTCTGCGTACGTATGTTCGAAATTTGGTCAACTGTTTGAATATTCATATCTACGCATAAAACCCACCCGCAATGCAATCGCGCTGGCCACCATCGTCATCGTCATCATCATTATCATTATACCCTACAGCAACAATGTGGGTTATTTCGGAGGGTCCGCTTGTCCGACAATGCGGCGACTGACACACACACATTCGAATAAAAGTCGTCTTGGTTTTCGGACAAACAAAAACGTGGGCGAGCGAGCGCGCGCGCGGTTTTAATGTGGACACGCTCGGCGCGCGTGCACACCGAAAAGGATGCGGACGCGCGTGTGTGCATTAATAAGGGTCGCTCGTCGCTCTTCTGTCCGGTGCACACATTAGTCGGACACACAGTCGGACAGTCGCTTTGCGTTGGTATCCGAACCGAACCGGACAGCACCAACATCAGCCCGCGGATTAGTATGCGCGTATGACTGTTTTACATATATATTCTAACGTGAGCAGCGCGAGCGCTCACATTCTCGCACGTTCGGCTAATGTATGAGTGTGTGTTTGTGTGTGCATGTAATTATGGCGAGTACATTAGTTTTTATGGAATGCGCACCGCGTGCCGCACCGACATTCACAAACACATGACGCGCGGCCAGCCGGCAGAGCATATAAATTGTGCGCGTTTAAAGCACCAGGTCATTATATTATCATTACACACTGCGCTGCGCGAAAACTACACTATGCTCACTATGCTCACGCTGGCAAATGTCAGTTACACTTCGCACTAGACGCTCGAGCACGTGTACTGGCACAAACATTAACTGCACCGTTATCTCGGCTGCGGCGGAGCCCACCGCCACCACAGACACAAAGATACATGCCATTTCATTCATATTTACTTCAAGCCTCTCGTGTATGTGTGTGTATGCGTAATCTGTTGGCGCGCGAGTGCAGTTTCGCTGGTCGTCTGGCATCGCGCGCGCGCGCGCAAATGTGTTTGTGCGTCGTGTGCGCGTGCATAGTTACGTCGTTTATACTATGTGCGCATGTGCAATGTGCATGTCATTCGGTGGCCAAAGCCGGTAGGACTGGATTTTGAAATTGCGCATTACACACCGACGCCGCCGTCGCCACCGCCGCCGCCGCCGCCAACATTGCGCAGAATGTGCTGCACATTGCATCGTCGTCGTCGACGGAATGTGGCTGTTAAATCTGGGCACGACGACTTGGGCGACTGCGGGCGAAACGCCACTTTTTAAAGGAAACTATCAACCGTTGGCTGTTGGACGGATATGCGTGCACTTAGACGGCGAGCGGCTAATGTTTTTGCAGCGGAAACGCATTAGCCATTATATTAGTCTTCATGCTCAGTTCGTGTACGTGCGCTGCGTACGCACTTTGAATTATGCTCGCTTACAATGTTGTTGTCAAAGTGCGGCGGAATAACGGTTGCCGTGATGGTGGTTCGTCGTGGTTGGTGGTGTTTTGTCAAAACAATAGACTATTAAAAAAATAATGCGTCGCAGCGAATCCAATCAAATTGTATACACGTGTAATTGCTCCATGTTCACACACACACAAGTGCCATGCGCAACAAATTAACCGTCGCACATACGCGCACACATCATCATGATCATGAGGTAGTTATTTTCGATTCACAAACAAAATGCCATGTATGGTGGCTGGTGGCGGAGGTCAACATGCACGCACTTCCCACAACAATGAACTTTGTAGGTTTTCCCAATTTCAATTGACTTCCCACGCGACTCGAGTGTTATGTTGTGCTGTGTGTACCTACACAGCACGCCGCCGAGAGAGAGAGTGAGCCATGCTGGTGTATTGTGTTTGCGTGCGTGTGTGTGTGTGTGTGTGCTTGCGCCGGTTTTGCGCACGCGTCGAGTTGTTTCTGAAACCACGCGCAGCCAAGCCATGCGGGCTAAGTTTGAGTACCCGAGACCAGCGCCAGCACAACAGCCACATTGCTGTTCGAGTGCGAGAAGTTATACTATGTTGATGTTGTGTACATCACACGGCGGCGCATGTATTTGTGTACTCTGTTTACGTGCTTGTGTATACGCTGTGGTTTCTTTGGTAACCGCAAGCCACAATTTGGTGCCGGTATTCTAGTGTTCACACACGAACACACGAACACTTACAAAGCAAGCCATACGCCAACATATATTCAGTGCACTAGTCTCGGGTGTACGCAGAGTTCGCGCGCGCACCCACGAAATTCGATCTTCACTTTTCACCCAGCGCTGTGTATCGACGATGAGCATACACACGTACTACACTACATTATGCTGGGTGAGGTGTGAGCGCGCTTGCGCGTGTTGAACAGTTCAACGATTCAAGCGTAAACACAATCGACCCGACGTCGAATCCGATGCCGCCGCCGCCGACATCGACGATGGTCTTTGATGAGTGCTAGAGGTCGCCCACCTCTTCTCCCCACCCCATTCCAAACTCCCCACCACGCAACCGCAACCCAATATCAACAATTTGGTTGGCGGAGAGAAAAAATAACAGACTTTCGGTAAACACACACGTCGCCCTTCGAGCACTGCTGCTGGAAACGATCGCATAAGAACAGCGGCGTCCATATGCGCATGGCGGCAAACAACATACCCATTCCAATGAGAATAAATAATATTTAAACGTTGAATGTTATTAAAATATGCGCAGCACGTCGTATCGTTTGGGCTCCGGAGAACGGCGCGCGTACAGACTTAGAGGAATTGATATTAATATTTCCATCGTGTACTATAAATATGCGATGTAAGCGCGCGCTCGAGCTCGAAGAGTTGCCGTCGAGCGCGGCCAACGAGCGCGCACCTCCGCGTTCCACGTGGCATCGTGGCGCGCTCGGTTAATGAACATAACGTTTTTGTTCATGTGTGCGTGTGTGTGTGTAGACCTCCGATGCGCTACCTACGCGAGCAGCGGACAGAGCATACGAGCATACAAGCACACGTGTATACACGCACGAGCGCTCACGGTGCTAGCGGTTTACATAGCGCGTCTCGTATGTTCTATATCCACCATGGAAGTATAGTGTAGTAAAAGTATACAAACACGGGCTCGCCACGCGGCACGAAAGATTGTTTACGCGTCGTTTCTCGACCATGCTGCGAAGCAAAGTCAGCCCGATGCGTGTTTGTGTTCGTATACTCGGGATAATATACTACGTGAAGATGTGACGCGCATCTTACGTATTCTGTGCGATGCGATGCTGCGTGTATGCACATGCACACACCATTGCACACAGAGGGTCATTTCGCTTCATTGATCACGCGGCTCCACAAGCGTCGAGGATCGCCTGTTTGTTCACTGCTGGAGATGTTGGTCCTATGGCTGTGGCTGTGTGTGCATCAATGTAATTTGTTTTAAATTAATACGAACAAAAAGAACATGCTAAGTGTGAATGTAATATGTAAGCATATGTGGAAGTGCATGTGTGTGTGTGTTTGTGATTCTAGTAGTAATACTACGACGCAGATCACGTTTTTACATACGTTCACATATCTACACGCACACACGCGCACACACGGGATGTGATGCATTAATAATAATAATATGATATGAGCGTATACACGCTGTGTGGAATCCAACGTGATTGTGTGTGTATATGCTTGACTGTACCATGCGTGGAAGTCGCGCTTGTATTATTTCCATTTGTGTGCGGCACACGGCACACACACACATATTTAATGCATAATAAGTAGGCACACACGAGCTCACATTTTATATCCACTGCGTCAGTGTCATAGTCACACACACGCACACACGCACGCGCGGGCCCGAGCGGAAGACATACGTGTGTGTGATGCAGGCGTGCTGCGTTCGATCGCGAAGAGCGCGCGCGCGCGTGCATCTTCAAGTGGATGCCATACAAGTGACTCGAAACAGGTTTTTTTTGTCGGCGACTGCATCGTAAATGCGCGCTCGCTCGCACATGCACGCCGATATAAATTGCTCTCTGCCGATGACAATCGAGTGTTAATTTGTATGTAAAGTCGTCGTGCTCGTCGTGAGCATCTGGTTTGCGTGTATAGCACAGCAGAGTGCATGCCAGTGGATGATAATAAACATCAAGTTGCCCACACACAATATGGCCGAAATCACACAGAGTTTTGAATCTGATATGTATGATTATTCTGTTAAT
Source organism: Exechia fusca (assembly GCA_024741255.1). Lineage (NCBI taxonomy): Eukaryota > Metazoa > Arthropoda > Insecta > Diptera > Mycetophilidae > Exechia > Exechia fusca. The sequence goes on along the minus strand of JANTBZ010078352.1, from coordinate 7,185 downwards.
TTACACGTATGCTCACAACATGCGGCATACATATTCATGGAAACAGCCGCATACGATCGAAGAGACGGTGATGGCGGCAGTGACGACATTTTCCGAATCTCCCTCGCATCGCCACACTCGCACACACACACCGACACCAACATGCTGGCTTTTAACTAGATTCGATGCGGCCGATTAAACCTGTTCCCATGGTATTTATTGCATTTGCGGCTGCCGCACGACCAAACACATACACACAGTGGAACCCTGCGCTCGGACCCCTTCAAACCACTTGCGCGTATGCTTGCGTCAGTGTGTGTGTGTGTATATACACGTTCCACTTGTACGGATTCAGGCTAAAGCGCGTTATGCTCACCCAACGCCGCCACTGCCGCCGCGGCCGTCCAAAATCGTCGACATCGCACGTCGCACTCGCACACAACCATCAGCAACACTCCCGAAACGAAATCCCAAAAATACAATTCTATCGGCATCGCCAGCGATATAAGCGGCACAGCTCGGGCACGAAACTCTCTGCACGAACACCACACAGTCACACAGTCGAATATAATCCGACAACAATAGTTCACTGGCGAGCTCGCGCACGCGTGATAGGTTGAACGAGGCGACATCACTGCTGCTGCTGCTGCTGCCAACAACAGCGACACACACACACACACACACACGGGGCACGATGGTGGCAGCCGCACTGTCGACACGGCGGGTCTAGTGCACGTTGACCTCAAATCGGTTATCCGGTCATTCGGCGTGCAAGTGTATGTGTGATGTATTTGTATGTGTTGGCAGACTCCGCCGCACAGTTGGAGCAGCCGCCGCCGCATCAACAGCAGCGGCAGCGGCTCAGCTTTGCGGGGTTGTGACTGTGACTGTAAACGACTATGCTGCGGAGCGGAACGGCTCTGCTGTGCCGCATTCTGTATATGTATGTTGGTTTCAGGCTGTGTGAGTCCGAATGTACATTCGTTTGTGTCGACATGTGGAGTTGGAGTTGATGGTGGAAGAGCTGGAAAACTCGACGAGCAACATTTCATTTCGATATGATTGCGCGCGTGCTTCGCCGAGTGCGGAGCGAGTGTGGTGGTGTCTAGATGGCCATCGTCGGCAAAACTTTCTTCATAAAGAAGAATGGTACAGTGCACTCGGAGAACGTGCGCTCGGCGTTGGAGCTGGTTCCGCCATCGTCATCGTTCCGGTTCGGCGGGCAGACGACGATGAGACGAAACGAGACGATCGCACACAAACCGGGCGCATGGCAATATTAGTTTTCGGGTTGCGCTCGCGGAAAATGTAATTGTATTTAGCTTGGGATGATTGTTTTGCGGATATTATACGTGTTCGTTTGTCTGTCTGTCTGAAGCTGGCTGGATGTAGGGATTGTGGTGAAACTGGGTCGCATCGACAGCGCAGGATTGACATGGCACCGAGATAAATGTTATCCGGGTGGATTATGTAATGATGGTGTTTGAACTCGGTGCGTATGTGCGCTCCCCTTTTCGACTCGTCGTGTGTAATGTGTGCGATTTGAATGGGTCGACGGAATGAATGATGGTGCACATTATATGTTATATAGCCGGCAGTACATGCATGCAGACGTAAATCGTCGTCTAAGCGAACCTTTTCTCCCTGCTATTCAGAATAACTTCAATACGTTCCCTCACTCATATCATGCAAATCGAATTGAACCCAGACATAGAGACAGACAAACGCGACAGACGTCAGCTTAAGTTATCGCATCAGAAGCCCACATAACGGGGTTTTCTGTACAAACATAATTATATGGTGAAAGCAGTGAGAGTATGCGAAAAGTACAGTGCTGCGCGCTATGTAAAGTGCAGAGTATGTTCATATTGAACGCTCAACATTAAACATATGTACCTCCATCACCACCAGCTCCAGCACCCGCAGCATCATCATCATCATCATTCGAGTGCATGCCGGTGGCCGAACGCCCAACCGCAAACTCACATTCAATGGTCAACAATACACAAAACATGCTGCACACGCCACAAAACACACCATATTGCATGTTGCTCGCGCCGCATTCGGGCGAATATTGCAGAAATTACTTTGCTACTGTGCTCGGCGGTGTTGCACGTGCGCACGCACTTCGCTCGCTAAACACAAAAAACAACGCACGCCATGTGCGCTCCAATGGGCTGTAGTGGCGGTAGTACAGTACAGTACAGTTATGTTAGTAGTTGTCTGGGTTGAGCGTACGAGCGATTGTACCAGCGCGCGTAAAGTTTCACTACACACGCGGTGCTCGCTGTGTTCGCTGTTCGCAGTGTCCGTTGATGCGGCAAAACAACCTAATATTACGGGCTCTTATGTGCACCAACCAATCGGTTTTTTTCATCCCCGAACTGCATCGCAAAAAGCACCCCAACGGCGAACGATGGCGATGGCGTTTTTACTCGTTGTTATTACTCGGCTTCCGCCCGGCGATAGTATGATAGTGTATTTTCTGTGTAATATTGGAAATTGACCATGTGAACAGAACACTGTAGCGTCAGATGGGCTTTTAGTCAAGTGGTGTTCAACATTTTAGCGATCATGCCATTGCATTTGAATTCTTCTTTGGTTAATTATCTGGCAAATACTGCTTCAACATGAATCATCCAACAAATAATGTCGTCTCGAATTCCCAATGAATATATGTTATTAGTATCTCGTGAGAAAAACACGAGTGATCCAAGACAAGACAATTTGTTGCACGACCCAAAGGGATGTAGCCTTTATCCCTCAGTATATGGCGGAGTTTGCGGTTTTGTTCAAAGGTGCGCCGTCTCGGATGGCGGTGTTCGAACCGAAAACTTTAGCTTCTCTGTGAACTGGCAAACACTGGCAAACACGTGCGTCTGAGCACCGCAGACATCCGATATGTGCTCTTGTTGGCTGGTTCGTTTAATTGGAAATATCTTGCGCGCGACAGATAGAAAAACGTGTCGCGACGCCGAGACACCACATACACACAACACAAATAAGTGGCAGCAAGAGAGAGTGGCTAATAAACACTTTTACTGCACGGTTAGTGGGCACTTGGATTTTTCCGCTTCTTGCGCAGACAACACTGCGTCTGCGCCACGTGATATTCGAAACTATTTGGCTTTAAATATGCCGGAGTGAAACTGAAATGGGTGCTGCTGACGCAGATCGTTTTGGTCATCTTCACTGTTATGTTTCAATCATCCAACAATGCCATTCATTGTGTGTCGGCAGTTCAAGTATGAGCTACATCATATCAGTCGCTCACTCACGCATATTCACATTCTGATGCGGATGGTTTGAGGAAAAAACAGTCTTCCGTCAGATATCCGTGTATAAATTTAGACACACTTATCTGTCAGTCCATTCAAGCCTGTATGCAATATGCAAATGACAGTTATGCTGATATGAACTTGAAGTATATACCAACAATATATTGCGCGCATACGCAATCAACTGCCTAGCGACGATGTGGTCATTCAATACACGAGCTATTCCGAGATGTCGAGACGCGACATGACTATGCAACTTTATGTATACACACACACTCAACAATGCACTGCACAACAATGTATGCACGATGATGCGCGTTTAGACGACATATGCGTGATGCGCGTGCGCGCAAACGACGGTCTCGGGCATCATGCCACTTTATGCTCGCCCACGCTCGCATTGTTGTGAACATTTATTTTATGATGTTCGAATATATAGCTCGCTCGTTCGCCCATTGCCGCCGTTTCTGCGAAGCCTCGTGTGTGCTCTTTTAGTGTCACGCTGTTGAGATGAGTTATTCACTTTTACAGCCATTTCATTCGTATTTTTCACTTCGGTTTCGAGCGTGCTCGCGTGTCTGCAGTTGTCGTGGGTCGCATGTCTGTGTGTGTGTGTGTTATTGTGTCGTTGTCAACGTCGTAGACTATCGTCTGCTGCTTGACAAACGCCTGAATTGTGCTGCCCCACGGCCCGCGAAAGTGCCTGTTACTAGTGTGTGTATGTGTCTGCACTTGTGTATTCTTGCCAGTTACAGTACACACAAATGTGTGTGTACAATATATGGTGACGATAAATGTGCGCGCTTTATTCGCTCTCCACCAGCGCGCCTCGCAGCCTCGTCGTCTCACTCAACACGCTTCGCGTACAGAAGCTGCACAAGCAGCAGCAGCAGCAGCGACAGAAACGCGCAAATTTGTGTGCCAAGCACGCGAGATGTGCGAGAAAATACTATTCGGTTGTTTAAAAAATATTACGTGTGTGTGACACATCGCGAGTCGCGAGTGCGTGCACCCTCAGAACTCAGCTCGACGTTGAATGCTCTCGTCCTCACACAAGAGTGTATCTCGCGTGAGATTGCTGTATGTGTGTGTGCGTGTGCCTGGTGTTGTGTACGACAAAAGACATCAGAGAATTCAACACTTGTGTTGTCGCGTTGGTTGACGATGCCATCGTCGTCGTCGTCGTCGTTGGAGTCGTTGTTGTTGAAATTTGTACTCGAATTTCGCGCACTTGAGGCGCGCGCGCGCACGTTATGCGTGCTCGACATTCGCATATGAGCATACAATATACACGACATACACGACGACAAACGCGAGCCGCCCGAGTAGCACTTTATGCGTGCGTGCGTGCGTGGCAGCCGCCAGCTAGCTGACTGGAGCACACATAATACAATTTGGTATCCTACATGAGCGCACGCATTGTGTTATGTGGTGATGCAAGCGTTTGTGTTTGCGTACGGTTTGACTGTAAAAGGGAGCGAACGCTCGACGAAGCCCCTCGTCGTTGTCGTCGTCCCTTGTTCTAAACAATATTTTCTTTCAGAAAATGAGCACTTTGCAAGAACGCTATGGCGTTTAGCCGTGCAGGCGCCGCACGCACGCAAGCGTGAACACATATACACACACCGCTTTTACATATATGAAGTTTGGTTAAATGGTTAATTATTGCGGGATTTCGCATTCAAGTGCAAAAGACACACGCGCTCACACTCATATACGACGATGGTCTTGACATGACACAAACATGCGAGCAGACAGACAGAGTCTTCTGACACATGCGCTGCCACATTGTGTTAGATATGGAATGTGTGTGCGAAAAATGCCTCTTGCGGGTGTTTAGAGCTTATGCTTGTGCGTGTTATGTATGTGTTAGGTTGTGTAGCAGATGCGGTAATTAATCTTGTCATTTATTTTAAATTAGTATTAACGAGCGGAATTAATACAACGGACACATTCGCTCTCGTTTGGGTTGGCATTCGACAATTGGACTTTTGGTGTGGGCACCAGCGAGAACGTTGTGTGGCTATAGTCTCAAGGATCGCTGACACAAGGGTCGGTGTCGTTGCAAACATAATCTGTATTTATGTGTTTTGGGCATGCAATTATCCAATGTACGCTACGCTTCTTCTGAATGAGTGCACTGCTGAGATGTTGTGCTCTCCAGCCTTGAACCCGTCGTGCTTCAGACACTTGACGACACTTGATGTGACGATGTGACTTGAGTTGCTTTATGAAAACACACACAACCTCACACAAGTACACAACGAACGTCGCAATAACAATTATAGTATTTGTTCACTTGAAATCGATGGACGATAAACGAACTCGCGTTGTGTCGGCTCGTATTTTGGTCACAATGATAGCGGCAAATCGTCATCACTTAAATGAACATTACTCACTATCTGCGGACGGAATAACACGTGTGTGCATCGTACGCTTTTCTACGAAACGCGACAGCGGTGTTATCGTTTGTGTCCACGAAATGAAAACACACACACACACACACTTGCAATCACGCACATACTCAGACAGGTAAACCCATCATGTTATCGTATCTTCCATGGGTGGATCAGGTGGAACGGTGAACTCAAATCCGTTTCTTCAGTCGGATATCGACGTTTACGTTGCAACACGATAAGAGGTGCGATCACGTTTTGTTGGGAATAATATAAATGAATATGGATCATATGAACTGAATATGCAAGTCTGCACTGTAATCAACTATTTACGTTAGCAGAAGTAAGAAACAAATAACTACGCAAATTTAAAAACAAAGTAACAATACAGCTGTATTAGTGTTTGCACGCAAACGCTGTTGCTTCAGTTGCACTCGGGATCGCAAAGGGTCCGAAACACTTGCGAAACGAGGGCGACGTGTAGGAAAAATACATCGACAGCACTTTGCCTGCGGCTCGTCACCCAATCGCGTGTGTGTGTGTGCAAATCAATTCGAGCTGAGAGTGCGAGTGCACACACGAACTCACGCTTCCGTGAAACCAGGTCATGAAACGTGTATGTGTATGGTATATGAATACATATGCGCACAACGTAAAACGTGTAGCATATCGCACTGGTGTCAAATGCACCGTCACGACATTCAATTATATTTACGGCTTACTTGCATACATACTATTACCACTGTAGTACGTCAAGTACATTCACACATGCATGTGGTATATGCATTCGTTTAAACAGCGAGCGCACACACACACACAACAAATGCAAATGCATGCTTTATGCTCTGAACGCAATCGTGCTCCTCGCCAAAGAGGAGGTTATTTTTGAGCTCGGTGTTCTGGTTGCTGTGTTGCGTTGTATGGCACAAAGAATGCGTGCCTTTGTTAATCGTGAATATTTTAATTACAACGTTCATCTCTGTGCGATCCATACAAAATATGCTGCTTTATTATGATATGTTGCAAGTTGCACAATGTACAATGTGCTCTCTTGTGCATTCATTTACGGTCTGTGTTCACCAGCTATGTTGTTTCTTTCATCCGGACAACGAGTTACTAACTAGCGTAGTGAACATATTTAATATTGCGCATGTGATAGATGAAACGAGAGCATGT
>JANTBZ010078241.1:0-19927 GCA_024741255.1 Exechia fusca | reverse complement strand
CTCAAACGGGGAAATATGATCAAACAATTCGGTATAAATAAGCTCACTCACAGCAGGACAATCACTCTGCGTTCTTGCCCTGCACACTACACTTCGTTCCAAGTGTATTCATTATGTAGTTCAATAAAAACCCCTGCCTATTCTTTACCACACCTTCTGGCCACCTGACAGTACAATGAAATCTCTGGCTGCACTCTTCCAAAACGTTCGTGAAATATGGAACAGCCTTCCAGATGCCATCTCTGAGAAATATTAGCAAATATGACACAAGTGTAGAGATATCAAACAAAATATCTTGCAACAACACAAATTGAAGCCTTATTTCTAAAATAAAACATTGTTTAAATTTTTGTGTCAGACCAAATATGGTGCATTTCCAATTCTACAAAACTTCAATAGAGAGTCTCTAACGCATTCGTTTACGCAGTGATGCAGTAACAATTCTGCATTTGGATAAATGGATAATAATAACGCACTCAAAACTGTCCTTCGATTTCACGTGCTTCTATTTCTCTTTCTGCAACTAATACTGAAATGTTCAACATTATATTTCATCAACGCCAGCTCCCACATCGCACCGGCGTCACCACTGGCGCCGGCTCCAGCTCCAACAACAACCGATCCAGCAACGGCGGCCACAAGAGCGGACACGACCAGACCTCCGGCAGCCTCATCAAGATTTCGCGCTACCGATTTTCGCTCGTCATCCAGGGCCTCACGCGTCACCTCCAGCGCGTCAACGATCTCATCCAAACCGATGCCAAGGGACGCACGCACGACGTCGAGCGCAGCTACTTCGAGTCGCTGGTCATCATCCTCACCACGCTCGAGAGCTGCCTGTCCAACCAGTCCAAGGAGACCGCTCGCTTCGAAGAAGCTCAAAATGTCAAGCTGCTGCTGCGCGAGATCTGCCAGTACATGTCGCCTGTCTCGGACGACAAGACCGGTGAAACCGCTTCGAATGCCGCCGCCCTGCGCTCGCTCAGCTCCAAGGTGCTGTTCGCCCTGTCGCAGACACACTTTGGCGCCGTCTTCGGCCGGATCACATCCCGGCTGCAGGAGGTGAGCACGTGCAACGACGAGGCTCCGGACTACAGTGACATCGACCTGATTCAGCACGTCGATCTGAACGTGCATCGGCTGATGAAGCTGTTGTCGGAAATCATACAGAAGTTCCGGCTGATCAAGAAGGCTGGCCAGATGATTCTGATGAACGCCTTCGAGAAGGCGCTGTGGAAGTGGATCGAGTTTCATCCGAACGATTTGGACGAACTACACCAGCGGTACAACGATGATTTGGCGCACTACTGCGAGACGCTTTTCGACATTCTGGACACGCATGTGGACATAAAAAAGACCAAGTGGAATGTGTGGCCGCTGCAGATGATCCTGTTGATCATGAGTCCGAAGGCGCTCGAGGAGGTGGTCAATGCGGACGCCGGCGCTCCGCTGTCCGCCCGCCATCTGAAGAAGAAACTGTTCCTCGACAACGTAAAGCGCGGCCTGACTGTCTCGACGACCTCATCGTCCAACAAGCAGCACGCCGAATGGGCCGCTTGCACCTGCGTCAAGCTCAGTAAGGCGTCCACGTTCATCAACTACGACGCGACCAACGTCATCTTTCAGCTGGTGCAGTCGGTCAAGAAGGACATGCTGGCGCTGCTGTTCAATCCGGCGAAGCCGTTCATGCGCTCCACGCACGAGCGGCTTGCCGGCCACGACGTCGACCAGATGATCGACTGCTGGGTGTCGGCGTTCCGCATCAATCCGCACAACAATGAGCCGCTGCGCGTCTGCCTGGCGCTCTCGTCGCCGCCCTCGTATCACTTTGTGATCTGCAGCGCGATTCTGCGCATCGTGCAGGAGAAGACCCAGCTGCCGTGGTGGCCCCGGAATGACGTACTGTACGCTCGGAGCGCCGATCTGCGACTGCTGTTCACCGATACGCTGTGCAAGGCGACGCAGGGCTACATTGCACACACGCCGTTGCGGATGATCACGTCGCTGTCGCTAAAGTCCAAGGACAATCGGTCGCTCCGGATGGAGGAGGGCAGCGTGCACAAGACGCTGCTGCTGGCGATGGTACGACTGATCCGCGCCGATCCCAATCTACTGTTGTCTACGTTGGGCGCCGGTGGACATGATGCTCAGATTCCGGCGTTGGAGCTGATCAATGGGCTGGTGAATCTGGTGCACCAGCCGACGATGGCCGATGTGGCGGAGGAGGCGATGGATGCGCTGCTGGCGCTACACTTGCCGGAGAAGATTGAGATGTGGAATCCGGAGGCGCCGATCAATACGTTTTGGGAGGTGTCGTCGCAGGTGGTGCTGTCGATTTCGCAAAAACTGTGCCAGCATCAGATCGTCAACTATCCGGATGTAATGAAGTGGCTGCGGGAGATTATGATGTGCAGGAATGGGTTTTTGCGAAAGCATCGGGATTATGCGAATGTGGGCAGTGGGCTAGAGATTTGTCTGCAGGCGCATGTGCGGTTGGAGGTGGTGTTTCTGATGTACTTGTGGTCAGTGGACATGGAGGCGGTGGTGATTTCGCTGACGTGCATTGGCCTGATGTGCGAGGAGGCGGACATCCGGTGTGCGGCGGAGGAGCTGTCACCGGCGTATGTGCTGCCGAACTATGCTCTGTATGCGGAGCTGGCGCAGGCGTCGACGCATCTGCAACCGCCGCATGGACCGGGATCGGGGGCGTCGGGGGCGGAGCGGTACTTTTACTACGAGCATACGTTGGGGCGAACGGTTTTGCAGAAGCATATCATGTCGATGTTGCGGAGGATTGAGCATTGTGTGGACGGAGTGCTGCCGGCGTGGGAAGAGACGTTCCGGTGAGTTGTGTGTTCCGAGAGGGCTGCTCTATTCTCTATTTGCTTGCTTATCGGCACTACAACCCGCGACGGGTCCTGGCCTCCTCCTCCTTTGTATATGAGGAGTAGCAGGGTTTCATAAACGAATTCGGATTTTCCAGAGGCCATGTAGCGCTATGCTAACCCCAAAGAGCAACTCTTGGCAGCATTTAACAACCTTCCTTGGATCATCGTTAGAAGAAAAAACTCGCAAAACCCGGTGATTCAAAGAAATGTTGCGACTTTCATCATTCTATTTGTTTGACCTATCTAATTTTGTTTGCCAAATTCATAGATCCAAAACCATAATTAATTATCACGAACAATGATTGTAGGGTCGATAATAAAGAAGTTGTCTGATTTATACGATTTTTAATGGATTTTATTTTCGAACAATTCATTTTCATTGTTTATAGATAACATTTCGAAATTAACTAATGACACTCACTATATTAAAATCGGTGATCGATCAGAAGCGGAGTTATGTGCAAATTAAATCTCGAAAAATCACGATCGTTTTTGACGTTCTGCCAGAATCTGTGGGATCAAGAATGGGAGTCCCCTAATGCAAACGCATAGTTGGAACCTGACACTGAACGATTACAATAAATTCAATTTAAATTTTAAACCATGTACTTAAATCTTCTGGTTTTTCGATTTCTAGGTCTATTTGTAATATTTTGAAAATTCAAATGATGATGATGCAGTTTTCTATAGTATGAGACAAAAAAATGTCTTACCCGTGTCTTAGCACGCACTAAGAAAGACCTCTTCGCTTCAAAAAGTAAGTTTTTAATGTTTGGTTGAGAGGCCATAACTGAACAATGAAGTGATTTGCGATAGAATAGTACATGGTTTAAAATTTAAATTTCGGGTCGTATATAGTAAAAATGTGTCCAAGTTTCTTTACAACTGGGCCAAGGACTGTCAAGATAAAGAAGTACTGGCATGTTCAATTGTGGTGGACACATGACGAGTGAACAAAACGTTGTATAGTTTACTCGAATCGGATAACGAAACTAATGTTAAATGAAGGATTGAAAAGATGGCCAAAATAAAAAATAATCTTCATGTTCAAGCCAATATATGTATATATCTATTTTTATGGGTGGTAAAATTTGAACCAAGAATCGAGGATCGTGAAATTAACGAATTTCTGCTATCTCGCATATGAAAATAAGAGTTGATGAAGTGATAAGGTGCCTTCACACTTGTGAAATTTGTCAATGTTAATATGTAGCAAACGCATATTTATGGATGAAATTGCAATGGATTCATTGATTTGCGTTTGCAACATATAATCCTTGACAAATTTCACAAGTGTGAAGGCACCTAAATGAATGATTATTATTTATGTAATTTTAGTATAGTGAATTTAGGTATTTGAATTAACGAATATCATTCCAACAATCCATTCGATGATAATATTTCAATTTATCAACAATTAAAACACCAGCAACTGGGAGATCACCTGCAAACTCCTCCAGAACTACCCCAAGTTCCCCGGCCCCGACGACCTCTTCCATTTCGCCCACCGAGGCTTCGGCAAAAGGCGCACCAGCCACCAGACGCCGGAGAACGATCTCGACGAGCAGATCCTCGAGTGGGCCAACATGACGTGGTTCTTGGTCGCCCTCGGCGGCGTCTGTCTGCAGCAGCGCCCCCGATCGCCGCGTCCGGCACACTCGCCGTCCGGGCATGGCCAGTCGCCTACGGCTGCAGCCGCTGCCGCTCTGGCCAGTCAGTTCGGCACACTGGGCCTGGTTTCGGCTTCGTCTTCAACGTCGACGGTGAATATTTCGCCCACTCTGGGCGCCGTGTTGCCGGTGCACGGGGCTGTTAATGTGACGACTGCCGCCGCGGTGGTTGCGGCCGCATCGGCGGCCGTGGCGTCCGGCTCGGGCCAGCAGCACCAGCAGCAGTATCCGACGTTGATGGGCCAGGCGGCGGGATCGTCGTCGTCGGCGCGGTATCATTCACATTTCAGTGCCGTGAACAATTCGGAGGTGCTCTACTGTCCGGTGACACAGTGAGTGGAACCAGTTGTGCGGGCAGGCGGCTGAGTGCAGTTCGATTTGAACCAACGAGGGTTGTTGGAGAGATGTATTGACAACAATCTACAGATGAAGCTAAATTCGCTTGGTATTTTGTCCAATCAGTAATACTGATCTCACTGTGAGCTAATTTGTAATGTAATTCAAGGATCTACATTGAACTATAGTTAAATGAAGTGACCAATTTTAATGAAATAATCATCGATGATTCTTGATATTTCTCCGACAACCCTCGAACCTCACAGGCCTGCCCCAGCGCTTGAACGCACTCTCCCATCCAAAATGTTCACCGTTGCAATCCGTATTCTAAATACCAGTAAAATCTCCAGATTCATCGGTCAACTGCTCCGCCTGCTTGTCTTCAACCATGAGAAATTCGGCTCTCACATGCAAACCCATGTCAAACAACTCATCGGCACGGAGATGTCGCCACACCTGTTCCCGCTGCTCTTCGAACAGATCCGCGGCATCGTCGAGAAGTTCTTCGACCAGCAGGGTCAGGTCATCGTCACAGACACCAACACTCAGTTCATCGAACACACCATCTACATTCTGCGCTGCGTCCTCGATGTGCGCAGCTCCGAGTCCACCGACGACGATCATCTGGCCTCCTCAGAACATTTGAGTGTCACCAGCATCGAAGCGATGATGTTGGGTATCGTCCGCTACGTGCGGCATCTGGATCTGACCGTGCTGGCGGTGCGCATCAAGACAAAACTCTGTCAGCTGGTCGAGCTGATGATGAAGCGTCGCGATGATCTAGCATTCAGGCAGGAGATGAAATTCCGCAACAAGATGGTGGAGTATCTGACCGATTGGGTGCTGGGCAGTTCGCATCAGTTTGCTCCGGGCAATGGGGCGGAGTTGCAAACGAGGTAAGTTGGTTGGGTGTTGGGCGATTTTGTGTTGACAGATATGTAGACGAACCCGCATCGCATTGCATGTTGAACTTCACTCTACCTATACCCTACTGCCATCCTCAACGTTATGTGTCTCATGTCCACGACCGACTCATGTCCATTCATACACGAACCAATCACACACACCACATACACCCAAAATTTCCAAAATCGTCCTGTGAACCGAACAAAAAACCACTCGCTAAAAGTTGCGATTGCAGCAGCAGCCACATGAGCCTGTTCCGCGACCTGGACCAGGCCTGCATGGAGGCGGTGGCGGCGCTGTTGCGCGGCCTTCCCCTGCAGCCGGAGGAGTCCGACCGCGGTGACCTGATGGACGCCAAGAGCGCCCTGTTCCTAAAGTACTTCACGCTGTTCATGAACCTGCTGAACGAGTGCAGCGATCCAGCGGACGGTGACAAGGAGACGGAGACCCCGGTCAGGTCGGGACCGGCGCGGGTGCCACGGCGGTCGTCGGTGAACGCCGCGACTAAGCAGACGGCGCTAAGGAATGCCACCATTCAGGCGATGTCGAATCTGCTGAGTGCGAACATCGATTCGGGGCTGATGAGATCCATTGATCTAGGGTACAATCCGGATCTGCAGACGAGGGCTGCGTTCATGGAGGTGCTGACGCAGATTCTGCAGCAGGGAACGGAGTTCAACACGCTCGCGGAGACGGTGCTGGCCGATAGGTATGAGCAGCTGGTGCTGCTGATGACGATGATCAGCGATAAGGGCGAGCTCCCGATCACGATGGCGCTGGCCAATGTGGTGCCGAATTCACAGCTGGATGAGTTGGCCAGGGTGCTGGTGACGGTGTTCGATGCCAAGCATCTGCTGCCGCCGATGCTGTGGAATATGTTCTACAGGGAGGTGGAGGTCAGCGACTGCATGCAAACGTTGTTTAGGGGGAATTCGCTGGGCAGCAAGATTATGGCCTTTTGTTTCAAGGTAAGTGAGAGGTAGCTGATGTAAATGTTATTCGAACTGCATCATCCCGTGTCTCCCGCAGATGTTCGGCTCCCACTACCTGCAAACCCTACTCGAACCGCTCATCCGGCCGCTCATCACCAACGCCAACGAGCTCCGCTTCGAGGTCGATCCGGCTCGCCTCGATCCGGGCGAATGTTTGGACACCAATCGCGCCAACCTGATCGCACTAACGCAGCGCTTCCTTGGTGCTATTCTTGGATCTGCGGATCGTTTCCCAGCCCAGCTGCGCTCCATGTGCCACTGCCTGTATCAGGTGCTGAGCAAGCGGTTCCCGCACTTCCTGCAGAACAACATCGGGTCCGTGGGCACTGTGATCTTCCTGCGCTTCATCAATCCGGCCATCGTGTCGCCACAGGAACTGGGTATCGTGCACAACCAGGTGCCGGTACACGGCAAGCGCGGCCTGATGCTGCTGTCGAAAATCCTGCAAAACATCGCCAACCATGTGGAGTTCTCCAAAGAGCAGCATATGGTGTGCTTCAATGATTTTGTATGCCGACAGTTTGATTCGGCTCGCCGGTTCTTTGTGCAGATCTCGTCGGATTGTGAGTCTAGGGAGCAGGGAGGTCAGGCCAATCCAATACCGACGTACGTGACGGATGCGAATACGCTGGCGCTGCATCGGCTGCTGTGGACGCACCAGGAGAAGATTGGGGATTATCTGTCGAGTAGCAGGGACCACAAGGCGGTGGGAAGGAGGCCGTTCGATAAGATGGCAACGCTGCTGGCGTACATGGGACCGCCGGAACACAAGCCGCTGGAGTCGCAGTGAGTAGATGTTGATGATGTTTGTGTGTTTTTTAAATTTCTTTGATTTTTCGTTGGTTATGAAGTTCCGCAATTGAGAATATATATGATACTTTTTCATTATTTTATTTTATTTTTTCAAATAATTTTGTTTACGAATTATTTGTGTATACAAATACAAATAGCATGTTGAAACTTAAACCTATTGGCATATTCAACCGAATCAAAATTACCGACAAATTCCCCCATCCGTCCGTCTATTGTCCGCACTCTCTCCAACCCGAACGCTCGCTCGTTCGCACACACACACTACAGCAGCTGTTTCACCTGTAACGCTTGTTTGTGTCCGCGCAGCATTCTGTTCTCGTCGTACGCGCGCTGGTCCTCCATCGACATGCAGTCGAACAACTTCGAGGAAATCATGATCAAGCACCAGATGCAGGACACCGACGAGTTCAAATGCCTCAAAACGATCAACATCTTCTACCAGTCGGGCACCAGTCGCGCCGGTGTGCCTGTCTTCTACTTCATCATGCGGCGCTACAAAATTGGCGAGACGAACGGCGACATGCTGCTGTACCACGTCATCCTTACGATCAAGCCGTTCTGCCATCAGCCCTTCGATGTGGTCGTCGATTTCACGCACACCAATGCGGACAGCCGCTTCCGCACCGAGTTCCTGTCGAAGTGGTTCTACGTGATGCCCGAGCCTATTTACTCGAATCTCAACCACGTGTACGTGTACAACATGAACTCGTGGGTGCGCGAGTACACCAAGTTCCACGATCGCATTCTGCAGGCTCTGAAGGGCAATCGGCGTATGCTGTTTTTGGATGGGTTGCCCAAGTTGGGCGAGTACATTGATGTGGATAATTTGCGGTTGCCGGGAGCAACGTTGTCGCTGGAGGAGGACGTGAAGGTGTATCCGGGTGTGTTAAGGTTGTCGCACAAGGATACGAAGGTGCTGATGAAGATCGGACCGACGGCACTGCAGGTGGTGACGACCGAGAAGAGCAAGGTGCTCGGGACGGGTGTCATTTTGAATGATATCTTCTATGCGTCGGAGATCGAGGAGTGCGTGCAGGTGGATGACAATCAGTTCACACTGACGATCACGAATGAAACGTCGCCACAGACGTTTATTTACAATGAGTGTGAGACGATTGTGGCCGCGATTGTGCATATAAGGAACAGGTGGGAGCTGAGCCAGCCGCAGTGCAAGGTGAGTGTGGATTTTGGGTGGTGGTGGGAAAAGAAAGAATTTCGTTCATTCGTTTCTCTACGCATGTGCTTGTTTGTACCGTGAATTACAATGTTTCATTTATATTCGCCATCGACCCTATTGTCTCGTTTCGCTGTTCGTTCTCTACAACTGTCCATCCGTCTTCTCTCTCTGTGTTCTGTGTCTCGGTAATTACGCTTGTTTAGGTCACCTGTTGCTTGCAGGAATCGATGCCGGTGCACCAGAAAATCGGGCCCAAAGACGTACCAGGCACCCTTCTCAACATGGCCCTCCTCAATCTCGGCACCAGCGATCCGAATCTGCGCACAGCGGCCTACAATCATCTGTGCGCCCTGACGGCCACATTCGATCTGAAGATCGAGGGCCAACTGCTCGAGACGCAAGGACTTTGCATTCCGTCGAACAACACGATCTTCATCAAGTCGGTCAGCGAGCGGCTCGCCACTAATGAACCGCATCTGACGCTTGAGTTCCTTGAGGAGTGCATCCAGGGCTTCCAGCGCAGCACAATCGAGCTGAAGCATTTGTGCCTAGAGTACATGACCCCATGGCTGAAGAATCTGGTTCGCTTCTGCAAGTGTCCTGACGAATCGAAGAAAATTAAAGTCGCCAACATCCTGGAGCAGCTGGTCAACTTGACCATCGATCAGCGCGAGATGTACCCATCGATACAGGCCAAGATCTGGGGCTCGATTGGCGACATACCGGAACTGATCGACATGGTCCTGGAGATGTTCATCCAGAAGTCCATCAGCTTTGGCCTTGGCTCGCCGGAGGTCGAAATCATGGCCGACACGGCGGTCGCGCTGGCAGCCGCTAACGTGGAGCTGGTCGCCAAGAAGGTCATCGGTCGCCTGTGCCGAGTGCTGGACAAGACGTGCACCAATCCGACCGACTACCTCGAGCAACACATGATGTGGGACGACGTTGCGATTTTGGCCCGCTATTTGCTGATGCTGTCGTTCAACAATTGCCTGGACGTGGCGCGCCATCTGCCCTATCTGTTCCATGCGGTCACGTTCCTCGTGTGCACCGGATCGATGTCGATGCGCGCCGCAACGCACGGCCTGGTCATCAACTTGATTCATTCGCTGTGCACTTGCAGTCAGCCTTCGTTTAGCAAGGAAACGCAGCAGGTGCTGCGTCTGTCGCTCGACGAGTTCTCGCTGCCCAAGTTCTATTTGCTGTTCGGCATCAGCAAGGTGAAGTCGGCCGCGGTGACGGCGTTCCGGTCGAGCTGTCGCCATCAGCCCGAACGGTGGCTAGCCAATGATCGCGTGGTGCTGGCGCAGAACAGCGACCATGAGCGCGTCGCTCTGGGATCGTTGGAAGTGATTACAGATGCTCTGTTGGAGATCATGGAAGCGTGTATGGGTGATGTGCCCGAATGTGATTGGTTGGGCACGTGGACGCAGCTGGCGCGCAGTTTCGCGTTCTGCTACAATCCGGCGCTGCAGCCGCGAGCGCTAATTGTGTTTGGGTGCGTGAGTAAGACGGTGACGGATCAGGATGTGAAGGAGCTGCTGCGAATTATGATGAAAGCACTGGATGCGTACAACGATCGGACGCTAATCCAGGCGCTGGTGATGTGCCTGACGCGGGTACAGCCGCTGCTGCGACCCGATTCGACGGTTCATCGGGCGCTGTTCTGGGTGGCCATCAATGTGCTGAAGCTGAAGGAGCATCCTTCGTATGCGGTCGGTTTGCAGCTTCTGGAGCAGAATCTGCACACGTTGGACTCGCAGGGTGCCTTCGAGCACCGGAGTATCGAGGAGGTGATGCTGGAGGCAAGGAAGCCGCTGGAGACGCTCTCGAAACAGCTGGATCATGCGGTGGGATTGTCGTTCCATGATAACTTCCACTTTGCGCTGGTCGGCCATCTGCTGAAGGGCTTCAGGCATCCGACTCCGACGACGGTGACGCGAACGGCGCGCGTTCTGTCGATGCTGCTGGCGATCGTGGCGAAGCCGCAGAAGCGAGAAAAGTACGAGGTGACGCCGGAGAGTGTGGCGTATCTGACGGCACTGGTGCCGGTTTCGGAGGAGGTGCGGTCGCGATGCCATGTGAAGCACACGCTGACGCGGTGTCCGACGGATATGCTGATCGCGAGCGAGCCGATGTGCAGGCATTTGGATGTGAGTAGTGGGCATTTTGGTGTGAGATGTGTGTGAACATGGGTTGAGTATGCTTGTTTGTTTCGCAGTTCTCTCGTCGTCAGAAGTCTATGGAAGCGATCGAGGCGGCGGTTGCTATCCAGCAAGCTGGATCGGTAAGTTAGAGTTTATAATCTCGTTAGTCTAATTCGACTGGTCGATGAGTCGACCAGTAACTCTATTTTCATCATTTCACGATTATTCTGGATGAGGAATAATCGTGAAATGATGACCTTTAAACTTTTTTTTGTGATTTTGTTTTCAGGAGACCAATATTTATCAGAAAAATGTAGTTAGAACCTGGACCCAGTCAATTTTTGTCATTTTGTTGCATAGTGTTATTAATATGATAGTTATCGCGTCTTGACGCTAGGCTGACCTAATCAAAGTGATTTCAGTTATTTCTTTTCTTGCTATTAAGCACTACAACCCGATACGGGTCTTGGCCTCCCTTATATAATACTCCTTGGTATATGAAGAGTAGCAGAGCTTCATAACCAATATTGGGTTTTCCGGTGTTTCGAACCCAGGACCTTCCAATCGTGAGGCAGGTACTCTACCCCTACACCACTCAGACGACGATCTCTCCATCTCGTTAATATGGTCAATAACAATCGCAACTGATGTCCGTTGTTTCAAATGTTGCGAAATGAACCTATAACAACACATCGGAAAAACAATTATAACATAATCTTCGCAACGCCTTGCACCTGGCAGTTGGGATACAATGAGCACATCCACTCAATAGAGCGCTACGCTCATCGGTTGAATTACGTCCACCCTCTGCCTTTCTGCCAACAGTCCACCGCCGATCGCTCCTCCGTGTCCAACGAATCGAACGTCCTGCTCGATCCCGAAGTGCTGCCCGACCTCTCCACCCAGGCGCTCGTCCTGACCGTGCTCGCGACGCTTGTCAAGTACAGCAACGACGAGCAGGAGCTGCGCGTCCTGTACCAGTATCTGGCCGAGGGATCGGTGGTGTTCCAGCGCGTGTTTTCCGTCATTCATTCGCTGCTCGACTCGAGAATCAACAACATTTTGTCGTGCTCGAACGACCACCTGGTGCTGCGATCGGTGCAGTCTATCATTCAGAATATGTTGTCGAGCGAAGACTCGCAACAGCAGCTGAACTTTGTGCACAGCTGCGGATTTGGGGGGTTGTGGCGATTTGCGGGGCCGTTTAATAAGGTAAGTGGTTTGTAACAATTCAACACATTCCGCCCAAGACAGTATTGTTTTTCTATGTTGTGATAAAAACATATTATGAATCGAAACATAATCTAGACCTGTCGGATGTTATACATACTATGCGTAGAGAAGCACTTCCGTAATTGAGTGGTAGTGGTTATATACTCTATTGTGCGAGCAGTCAAGTAAATGTTGGCTTGACAGTTAAACTCTTTCAGTGAAGCGCTGAGCGCTGATTTCGTTCTAGTAAAAGCTTTGAGTGAAAACTGCCCTGTTGATAAAAGTAGAAAGCTTCGTATTTCAAATACAGCCGCCCAACAACTCTTAATGGGGTAAATGGATGTAGATGATGATGATGATATACTCTATTAGCTTAATTATGCAAAATACGATAAAACGTTCTATGTGGTTTATTAGGTCTTAGGTATAGTATGTAAGACTATCAGGTTTTCAATTTTATTTTCTAGTTATATTGTAGTCATGCCCATACAATCATGTAGTTTGGCGAGAAATTTCAAGCTCCAGAGAGAAAAATCTATTCATAAATATCTTTGAAGCTCGACAAATTCAATAAAAAATACTTTTTATCATTTTTGTCGATAGACATAGAGTGTGGACTGTGACGCACGTATCACACTGAACAACGTTTTATAGTATTACGCCTTAATGCTCACAACATCGACGCAATAAACCTTCCACAAATCCGAAAGGCATTTAACACGTAACGCCCAGGCTAATTTTGTCCCATTTTTATTATTTTAACGTATTTCTGAGCATTGAAATGTGAGAAAGTGATTTAAAAAAAATCAAACACATTTTTAAGGCAATCAGACGATGTTGGACATTTCCGCGCCTCTGCTCCTTCATATTATGCCGTTTTCGGCATAGGTGGCGTAAATAAAGTTTGTCATGTGATAACATATTTATTTATTTGAAACATGACTAACTTCTGATGTGGACAAGTTGAAAAAATGACACAATTTTTCTTTGTTTCTTTCTATTCTATGTTCTCTATGTTTTGAATATAATATCTGGATTTGAGTTCAGCTATGGTCTACGGCTTTTCAATGCTCTTCAATAACCCCAAATGATTTTTATTATTTTTTAAATAAAACTATTGTTCAATACAATGCGTCGTTAAACAGTAATCGCCAAGCTATTTGTCAAGCGGTAAGTTAGGATTTATGACTAGACATAACATTGTATGAACAAAAAAGCAAGTTCCATGTATCGTTGTGCATCTATTCCCTTGTCCACGTAATTGTTCAGAGGTGCTTCAAGCTTTGCAGCAAGTTCTCACACCTCCCCTATTCCAGTTGGACGTCATCCCCGAACGCGACGACATCTGCCACCTGTTCATCGGCTACCTGGAACTCCTCATCTTCAAGGGCTTGCCTCTGGACGATCCGCAGCTGGTCGGCAGCTACGGCGGCATGGGAGCGCTGCCGCGCCTCTCCGCCGTCTGTCCGGCGATGCAGAGCTCCAGCCTCAGTTCGCTGCCGATGAGTTCGCCAACGGATTTGGGTAAGCGTTCGGCGGCGAAAGCGCGTATGCGTGCGAAGCAGCAGTGAACGTAACCGTGTTGTGTTTGTTGGGGGTTTGATGGGTGGCGGGTGTGCCGAATATTCCACGCAGCCTTTTCGGACGTGTCGCTGGACCGTTTCGATGGGCACGGCGGCAGCATCCAATCGCTGCGACGCGGCTCCTCGATGGCGTCTCAGCGCGTGCGCACCGGATCGGCTTGTTTGGCCGCGCACGAGCCACAATAAGTCAGTCAGGTAATTATCTCAGAAATATACAATATAAATACACTACACAGCGAATACCAGATCAACCACCCACAGTTGAAACATTTAACATATGCGAAACGTACCAGGGCCATGATTCCAGAACCACAAACCTAATAGAGAAACATATGAATTATACTATACTACCCCGGCCGCTTGGAGTACGTTAACCCGCATAAAAATTGCTTCTTTCATGTTAATTGATGTGTTTGAGGATACAAACACAAATTGTAGTGATGCAGTTTGGTTGAATTCTTGTCATTGTAACGTATACGAGAATTTCCAATACGAAAAAAATACGCCTTTCGTGATTGGTTAATAGTCCTTATCTTCTCACTGGGGTGTCCTAGAACATCATGCAAATACTCAAATGAATAAGTATGAATATGGACACAAATCCATTTCATTTGAAGAAAACATAACATTGTTCGATGTGAGGACAATGAGGTTCATTCAAGAAATATGTCCATCGAGGTGTGCATCAAATAACAAAAAAGACGGTTTTTTTATACAGGTGAACGAACTCCAAGGAGCCGGGATAGTATATCGCACAAATGATCATAAACATACAGTAACACTTGTGCACGCATTGCATCGGAATTATAGTATATCGGAACGTATATTTCTATACATGTTTACAGCCTATAAGCCAACACACATCACAACACAGGATGCATAATTTATATTAGTCGTAAGAAAACCAAATATCTCAACGTGTGTGTGTGTGTGTCATTTTGTAGTAGGGCGTGTGTACAACGAACAAATTATAATATCACCCACATTGCAGCAGCTCCAAATCTCATTCGTACCTTACAATTTAATTATATACCTACATTATACAAACATACAGATTTATACACACATACACACACACTCAATATAATACATTTTCGGCTTTCTCAGTTGTTCGGCACAACGGATTTAATGAGGTTTCTGTGAAAACCTGAACGTTTGCCACGGTACGAATTGTGCACGCTCAGAATATACTTCATTATTCATGGCCTAATGTTTGTACAATCGAAACCAGCGGACACTTTGCAAAGCACTCGTACATACCGAAACATACTACACAAATTTTAGATAATACATCATATCGTTTTTATATACCTACCATTAGTCGAAATGCGCACACTACCGAGGTCAAACCACAAAAGAACTACAACCGCAAACAACCACGAACAAATGAACAAACTACAAATTTAATATAATAAACATAATGATATGATTGTTTTGATAACACTCACACACATACACACGCACACGTTTGAACCGTTTTATTACAAATTCTAAAGTGCACCATATTTATATAATAACTAGTAGATATCCTCTATTGTCGTGTTACTAATTTTATTAACGAGTAAACGCTCGAGAGTGTATCTACTATTCGTGTATGTTGAACAATTCTGCTCTATTATTACGAGAACACAAAACTACTATACGCACACATGGAACTTAATCGGAATGATGGATGGTCGTGTATGGAGAGAGCGAATGCTATTGAATTTGATTGCACACCCACTAAACAGTATTTATTGTAACGTCTTTTTGCTGTTGATGTTCAAATATATGATTACGATGCTAACTCACTGCTGCGTTCTGGTTTTCCTCATATGAGTATAGTGTTATTCAGGAACTTCACGACATTTCTGTAGTCGTGATTTACTTGGTATAATTCATCAACTCTAAACTCACAAACAACAATGTCAGTAGTAGACGAATGTTATTATCGTATTCGCCTCGCAAAAGGGGTCGGAACAAAACTCATGAATCAACGCAATGATTTTATTATTACTTCAACCTTTTCATTGCCTTGATTTATTATTTTGTGCCGACATCTTTCATAGTTTAGTTAATTTTTTCGGAATGTTACGAATGCCGATGACAATATATGTAATTAATTAGTAATTATGCATCCGTATGTCGTTGCAATCGAATAAACGATAGTTCTTTAAATCCCCGAATCGCACATGCAAATCTACCAAACAATACGTGATGTAAATTGATCGCTCATCAACGTCATCGTCATCACATACACGTGCACGACGAGCTTATACGAAACGAAAGTGAAAGCGGTTTGTTGCTGTCTGTGGCCGCAGCCGGTGTGTTGATGTCAGGTAAATATTTCGTTGCGATGACTCATAGATTTCGCATTGCGGTAGGCACACGAACAGCAGCTGACAAATACATACCCGCATAGCGTATTACAAACAAACTACACTACTAGCACGTCATGAGCACAATAAGCTCATTTACTTTTTATAACATTGCATGTCTCTGCGAAACGACGAGCGCACAACGACGACGACGATTCCAATTTCAAAACGCCGCGCAGCCGAGTCTGGTTTCGCGTTCGCTCGTCGAGCCGAAGCGGTCTCGATCACAACGCAGCAGCAGCAGCAGCAGCTCGACTCTCCGTCTACGATCAGTACCCAACGAGCCGCCCAATCGATCGGTCGAGTGAACAATTGTGGGGCCTAGTCTGAGCTCAAGTCGTCGAACAATTTAGTTGCGTGATCGCGTTGCTTGAAATCCGAGGAAATCGGTGCGTGTGAAAAACTGAATTGTTTCGTAATAGTGAAATTTATGTTATTTCGTGCGTTTGTTCGGCTTATGTTCGAGTGTATTTCTACGACAAAATCTCAATGTTATCACTCAGCAGAACATTTGTCTCTGTAGCTCCAGCAAGTGTGTCGAACCAAAGGCCAACATCGGTATTAGCATTACATTATATCGCATGCTGTCACAGCTCGGGGTTTTCTCCACACACAGTCATACAGTTCTGTTATTGACTGGTTCACTCATCAATAGCACACACAAACGAGCTTAGCATTTGATCGACTTGTGCTTGCACAAACAGTCCAGACAGAATACCAGTCAAACCGGAGAGTGTACACACACCGTGTAATTTGCATTGAATTAACATTATCTCAGAGTGTGAGTGAGGTAATGTGAGTGATGTTAAGCACAGTCTCGCAGCTGGTTTTCCCGTACACTTGATCTTCAACAATGACGCGGTTGTTCTAGTCGCGTTGATGCAAAGCGTGAGAAACATAATAGTTTTTGCGACCCGACCAGAGGTCATTGTTGACCTTGTGTCACCAACATAACATTAATTCATATCGTTCGTCCGCTGGCTTGCGACTTTGACGACTGCATCGACCGATGCGCGCCGATCGGTACGTGATCTGAATGATCTATTCGGAAATTCCCACCTGCCGTATTTTGTGCAGGTTTTACGACACGAGCATGAGACTTTGCGTGCGAGCACGGCGACGCGACATTATGCAAACTGTTTGCGTGCGTCTGTGGTAATAATCACGTGTGCGTGTGTGCATTCATTTGGACTCGACAATGCCAACAAGTCACGAAAACGATTCTGACTAATTCGCGTATATGCATCAAGCTATTTATTCGACGGAATCCTGCTACACTTCTGTTGTTGAATGCCAATGGCGGGTGATAATAAGTTGTGTATTTTTGGTCGCGCTTTGTCGTCGCGTCGTTGCGACTTCAAAGGTCAAGTGGGTTGAGGACGCACAACGCGCGTCGACGAACTTTTCTGTGATTGCGTCCAATATTCTCGGCACAACATAACACTTCATCGTGGCTATAAATCCCACAAATGAAAACCGGACCTGCAAAGCGGATCTTTAACTGCATGTTGATGTCCTTCACGTGAACAACGAAGATCTTCCATTGCATTGCGTCGTCAAGTGAAAGTTTCACGCTTTGTGAGTGATCGTGCGGATCGTGTACCAACAGACGCAGACGAAGATGCCGTCTCCTCATCGTGTGTACGATTCACGATTACGTACGCAAGACGCAAGAGTATGCGCGGTTTGTTGATTGAGTTGCGTCGCGAATGGTGTTGAGTGTTGAGATGAAGCGATTGCGATACCATAAAATACTCAGAGTATTATGTGATCGTGTGTATGCTGATTTTTTAGTTTTATATTCAGTTTCGGCTTTTCATTCACACAGGGATCGGACGAATTATATTTTCCAGTAATCCAAACATTCATTGAATTTTATGACTCGAATTTAATTCTGTATACTTCCGATATTGGAACTTCGAATAAATAATGAAATATACTTATGTAATATGAAAATAATTGTCAGTTGAATCATAGATAGCACAAAGCGAATTTGATGATTGTTCACTGATCGAACAATAACGAGTTCGAAAACTCGTTACTTGAACAAGCAACTGTTTCGATGCACCAGAGTTTCAAGTTTTAAGTTCATCGAATCCGGTCTGGGACGACCAATTCGTTATGCATTATATTCCGTGGCCTTTCGACAACTGAATTGGTTTATGCGTATCCATTTTGTCGCAATATCTGGTTCACAAGAAAGATTGTTGATGATTTAGAAACGGTCGTTTGGCTGAGTACAGATAAGATTGCAAATACAATACCAAACGAACGAATAGAGCCAAATAATGTTGAAGGAAATTATAGTATTCTCATTTCGATGAATTGATAAGATTTCGTGAGATGTTGCTATAGCTTGTATTCCGCATCGAGTATGCGATTTTTTTCTCACTCCCCTAGACCTTCTCCACCAAAATGCTTGCCATTGGCGCCCTTCTCGGGCTCTTCGCCCTCTGCCTCATCACCACCACCCACGCCCAGCACCAGTGCACCCTCACCGACTCCGGTGCCGACATCCCGCCCAGCCGTACCGCCCGCTCAAGTCTATACCGAGGCGAGCAGTCCTTCACCCTGAACATGCTGCGCGCCATCAACGCCACGGTGCCCGCCACCGAGAACGTCTTCTACTCGCCCTACTCCACCTACCATGCGCTGCTCTTGGCCTACTTCGGCGCCTCCGGCCGCACTGAGGAGGAGCTGCGCTCCGTGCTGCAGCTCGACTGGGCCAAGACCAAGAACGAGGTGTTCCAGGTAGGAATCGCCAATTCCAAACCTTGCTAATAATTGTGCTTCCTAAAAAATTACGAGAATACAACATTTAACCATCTAGTGCAAAGTCCGAAATCAGTTAACGTGCTCCAGTTCGAACACATTAATATTTTCGATGAAGTTTCTATTCGTGCTTTCAGCTGAAAGAAGTCTTAACGTGTTGCAATATTTCTAGAAACAGTACGATACAACAGTAACAGTACACTTCCATACACTGCCGATCAGGCCGATCAAAGTTTTCAGATAATTGTTTCTGTTAACAACCTTAATGTGCCTAAGTTATTCAGATACGGTGCTCATTTGTTTATATGTATTAGATAAAGTCATTATATTGGTTCCCTAAAGATAATTTTGTTTGTGTAAAAATGTTAAGTGATTAATTTCGAAAATAAAATTTCACTTCTTACAATTAAAAATTCAAACTCTAACTTTGGATAAAAAAGTTGCAATTCGATAAATTCTAAATAATTGCATGTTTTGTTTATCACTTCTTTGATGCAATGAAACAAGTTTTGTGAGATTCGGCTCACTATTCATCATTTTATGGCTATTTCAAGCTTTTTACATAAAATTGATAAAATTACCAAGAAAAAGTTAAAATTGCCTAAACTTTTGATTTATTTTTGAAAGTAGGTCGAAATCAAAACAAAGAACAACCGATAGAATTGCATTTTTTTTATTTTTGTACTACATGGGCTGATAAGTATCGGGAGAAATAGGGAAGGAACCACATTTTTGATGAACACTTTTTTGAATCTTCAACATAGTTTCATTTTAGCTCGATAGCCTTAAATCAGCGGTCCTACAATATCTCGATCACCTTAGAAAAGAATTCGTCCCTAACCCTTGCAAAATGCCCTTTTTTCTCGATTTATACAGCCTCATTCTTTCCCTGGAGCAACCATTTTTATTTGGGAAATAAAAAATAGTCGCTAAGGGCCAAATACGCATAAAACCATATATGGGACCACAATTCATAGCCCCATTCATTGATTATGTCTTTTTTGCCGATTTGGTCGATTGTGAGTTTTTGCGTTTTTGCGGCACCCTTCCGCAAAGAGCTCTCGCATGCCCAAA
>JANTBZ010078130.1:0-19960 GCA_024741255.1 Exechia fusca | reverse complement strand
GCGCAGTGGACACCTACATTTTGCAGTTCCTTTCGAAAACATCAATAAGTCCACGGAATAATTTAGGAATTCAGAACCTGGACATTGCTGATACCCTAAATTTATATAAAACATAATTGTACATATCGTACATTCGTTTTTAGGCATGCGATATCTCTTTACGGAGAGGGTGCCGGGAAAACTCCAAAAACTCACATTCGAACAAATCGACCAAATAGCCATAATCAATGAATTGGGATGTGCATTGTGGACTCATTTATTATGTTTTATTTTGAAATAAAAAATGGTAGCACGAGGGAAAAATGAGGTAGTCGAAATCGAGACACAAGAGCATTTTGCAAGGGTAAGCGGCGAATTCATTTCGAAAGGGATCAAGATATTACAGGACCGCTGAATTAAGGCTATCGGGCTAAAAATAAACTATTTATAAAAATAAAATAACGTTTTCTTCAAAAATGTTGGTCCTTCAAAGCTAGTCTCATTACTTATCAGCCCATTTTGTAGGAACATGTCGCACTTTCACTGAAGATGAGAGTGATAATGATAATAACGTTTCACCAAAATATCAGTAAATGCTTAAAATTAGCGAGTATTCACTCATTCAATACACACAAATTTAAAATTTAAAGTTAGGCCTTGCGGTACAAAATGTGTTACACGCAGTAAGCTTCCAAAGAGCTTCTCTGTTTCGTTCAAGTACAAGTTCCGTTCAAGTTCGTGTTATTATAAGGTTGTGATAAATGTGAATGCAGCAACAAAAAATAATTTCGTGGTTCGTAGCCTGTCGCAACTCATTTACAGTTCAAGGAAAAATTTGAATACAAAAAATCATCCACAGATTCGGTTTAATTATTATCTCTTCAAACATGAAATAACAGTAAATATGTTCTTCAGAAAATTCACGATCCACATACCTGTCCACTGCCCTGACCCCCATTCCCGAACGTCGCCGCCTGCACCGCTTGCTTCTGCTCATCCCCAGCGCACTCCCTCTGCCAGTGCAGCAGCAGCTCCCTCACATTACAACACCGGACATCGCACGCCGTACACCGGTATCCACGTCTCGGCACATGCCTCGCCGAGTGCCTCAGCAAATTGGTCACATCCGCAAACAACAGTTCACAGAACTCGCACTGCAACATCGAGTTCACAATAACCGCCTGCAGGGCGGCCACCACCGAATTGGGCGTCGGCTGGGCGACGGATTTGGCTTCCACTTCCACCTGCTCGTCCGCCTCGTCGTCGCTGCAATCGTCGGGCAGCATGTAGCTGGTGTTGGAGCCATTGTTGCCCGCCGACTTCACGCACAAATGCCCCAGAGCCTCATCCTCTCGCACAAACAGCCTGGAGCAATGGGCACACTTGATGACCAGCTGCAGCACGGAGCGCCACGTGTTGTCCGTCCAGCGCGGCAGCGCCCACAGACCTTGGGACTTGTGCGCACCGCCGCCGGCAGCCAAGCCACCAACTCCAGCAGCCGCACCACCTCCGCCGGCCGCCATGGCGACCAACAATCCAGCATCGTCCTCGTGCTTCTCCATGTGCCGCTTCAGGCCGGTGGCGTGCACGAATTTGCGGTCGCAGCGCGTGCAGATGTGCGGCCCATTGGCTCCGGCGCCGGCCGCTTGGGTGCCCGATGAAGTGCTTCCGGCTCCGGCGGCGGCGCTTTGGCGACTGGCGCTGGCCGTCAGGGCGGCCAGATCGATTTTCAGGTCGGTCTTGAACATTTTCTGCACGCTCTTGCAGTTGCCGGCGAGGAGGGCGTGCACGCGATGGGCGGCAAATTCGTCGCGAGGCGTGGCGTCTTCGGCGGCCTCCTCCAGGGGCAGCGGCATTGACGGTTCCGCGTCGGTGTTGGAAGTGTTTGGGTTCGAGGTGGGTTCGGATGAGTTCTCGTCTTCGTCATCGCGTTCGGGCGCCTGGACGCCAACGGCGAACGTATGCACCGGCGTGTCGGCGATGAAGTCGGGCACACGCTGGTTGTTGGTGTCGAAGTCGCAGACGTGCTGGTCGAAGGCGTCCAGGTCGAAGTAGGTGGAGCAGTTGTGGCATTGGAGGTTGTAGTTGAGTTGGGTTTCGCCTGCGGGAGAGGAATGGGGGAAATTAGTTATTGAGATATGAGGTGTTTGGTTGAGATAGCTTGATTTTTGGGATAAACGATGACCAACAGAGGAAGTGAAATAAATCATTAAGATTTTTGAGTTAGTTTAGTTTAGTGTTATGGCATTTAGTAAATTTGTTGTTTGCCTTATTTCGGATGGAAGATTATTTACTCCGTATAAAGAGGACACCTTGCATATCTTGGAACAAATAAGAGTTGATAATAACGCCTCACCAAACATCACATTTTTGTCTGTGAGAGTTAAGGCACCAAGATTCATTTATTGATTGCATATTTTAATACTGCCCAACTAGGCACTATCAAAGATTTTGTATGTACTCTGAGTATTTCTAGGTACTATGATGCGCATATGCATGCAAAAAGGGTTGCATTCACATCTCAATACCTTACAGACAGTTACTATTTGACTGTGCGTGCATAGGCCCTAGTGAGTCACTTGCATTATTATGGAATTTGAACTATTTAATTTCACGTGGACACGAAATGTGTATTCATACAAAAGTGTACACATATTTCTTCATAAACAAAGACGATGTATTCATTATAAATTGTACAGATATAACAGCATCAACATGGGTATTCAGCAGATTTCTGTTTATTGCATTTAAACAATTTAATTTCTACACGTTGTAGAGGCATTTTTGCTTTCATGGTTATTCGTGACAACAAAATGTGTATTCATTTAAAATTGTACAAATATTACAGCAACACAAATACCCTGTATTCATGCTAAATTTAACAAATATTGCAGCTTCACCATGGTTCTCTTTTAGATATCTGTTGCGTTTATTACAATTAAACTATTTCATTGCTACACGTTTTCAAGGCTGCTCGCTTCAATGTGTATTCATTCAGCAGACGTTATCAGAGCGCTGCATACTTTTCTTGGAACAAATAATTTTACTGTGTGATCAATAATTTGAAATGATGTATGTGCGACCATATTCTTGAACAAAGACGCTGAATTAATGCTAAATTTAACAACAAATTACAGCATCAAAATAGGTCTCTTTCTATCGCATTGGTTGCATTTGAACTATTTCTAAAAGTTGTGGATGCAATTTGCGTTTATGGTGATTCGTGACAAACAAAATGTGTATTAATTTTACGTTGCAGCATAACCATGGACCCCATACACAGCGAAATTAAAACTAGCGTCCCTATTTATAAAACGTACAAAAAAATTGCCAACAGGATTGCCGAAAAAACTCCTGTCAGATGTGGGGTTCGAACCCACGCTCTCTCACGAGAACCAGAGCTTAAATCTGGCGCCTTAGACCGCTCGGCCAATCTGACTCATGCCGGGTATCGAACAACGGACGCACTTGAATGCGGTGCATGACGACGTAGTCGTCGTCATCGACACCAATCGCTGCTGATGTCTGCTGCACTTTTACATGCACATTGCACATGCACACACACGCGCGAATAACGAATTCAATTCAAATCAACACACGTTCGCACACACTCACCTTTCGGCATCGAATACTTCATAAACTCGTACATTCCCTCGTTCACGTACACCACTTTCGGTATATCATCGATGGTGGCAGCATCCGAGGCCGCCACAATGGCATTCGGATCGGCCTGATGCTGCTGATGCTGCACCTCCTCGTGCAGCATATCCATCTGATGATGTAGCTGGTGATGTTGATGGTGGTGACCACCATGTTGTTGTTGCTGCTGCAACTGCAATTGCTGCTGCTGCTGCAGCAACTGCACCTTCAGCTGTTCATTCCTCGAGTTCGTGGTCATCAAATTGTTCAGAATCTCGTCGAGCTCCAGCTGCGACAGCTCTTGCGCCGGATTCATGATCATCACCGAAGACTGATTCAGCTCAGAGTTCGACGACGGTTGGTGGACCTCAAAGTGGTGCATCGGCGCTTCGCCGGTGGCCTCCACCGGCGGACCGAGGTCGTACCTGGTCGAAGAGTGGTCCGCTTCATGCGCGGACGCATCCAGCGAATAGCCGTAGCATTTGTCCGGCGGCGGCCGATGGCGATCTGGCGGCCTGAGGGGCGCCGGCGCATAAACGGAAAAGTCATCGCCGCCGCACATCGCCACCGCCGCCGCCGCCGCGGACGACGACGCTCCGGACGATGACCGATCGAAACGCGACGAATCGTTGGAGGATTCGTCTTTGCTGGGCGAGGTCGTTGTCGTTTCAGTCGATTCGTCGGTCTCGACGATGTGCAGCGTGAATGAGGCCGCTGAAGAGGCCGATGTGTCGGCCGATGGAGCGCCGGCGTCCGGTTCCGCCGCCAGATTGGGCAACGAGCCGGCGCTCGTTTGCTGCGTCCAGGTGCCGGCCATTTGGGTGCGGGTGGGAGTGTGGAATATAAAAAAGACGAAAAGGGTTGCTTACAGCACAGGTGAATGGACTGAACGTTGAACTGGGGGGGCCCCCGAATTGGCTTCGCGAGCGACGACGACGACGACGATCCGCACACCGAAGTGTCGCAGAATGGAATGGACGAATTCGCAGAAATCGCGGTGCTGCGCCAAAGTTGTTGTGATTTTCGGGTGACAGAGAGGGTGAAGGAGGAGACGGCAAAATAACAAAAGACGTTCCCGAGAATAGTAGGCGCAATTCTTGGAAATGTGTATTTTTAGCTCATGTTGGGCGGTAGTGTTGGAAGCGTGCACTCCCACAGTGATTCATATAGAATAGTGTGACGGCGGCGGCGGTGGCGCATAGATTGCCTACATCTGTGCGTTTTATTGGGTAGTGATAGCTTAAGGTTGTATGTTCGCGGCTCTCAGCATAAGCATCGGTGGTTCAGTGGTAGAATGCTCGCCTGCCACGCGGGCGGCCCGGGTTCGATTCCCGGCCGATGCAATAATCTTTTTTTGTTTTCGTAAAAATTAAATTTTTCGCCCACAAATACTTACACTCCCTCAATGACGACAGCGACTCCGGCCGGCTGAACGGCCTGCGTGACAGCCACGGCAATCTGCTTGGTCAGGCGCTCTTGCACCTGCAGACGACGCGAAAAGATCTCAACGATTCTGCGCGGGCGAGAAAACAGAAACTTAGTTATTATCTGAATAATCGAGTGCATTAATTTCATGACGCACCTGGCCAGCTTGCTGAGCCCGAGAATCTTCTTCGACGGCAGATAGCCGATGGACACCTTGCCGTAGAATGGCACCAAATGATGCTCGCACATCGAGAACATTTCGATGTCCTTGACCACCACCATCTCGTCGTGATCCTCGTCGAAGACGGCGCCGTTGAGAACCTCTGCAAAATATAATATGCGATATTAGAAAAAAAAAAGTATAATAAACACAAAAAAAGTCAATTGACCCCGACGTGATTTGAACACGCAACCTTCCGATCTGGAGTCGGACGCGCTACCGTTGCGCCACGGAGTCACATACTCGAGACACGACACAGAACGACCGAGTCAATACGATCGCTCGCGGAATGTAGGACATACGCGCGCGCGTGAACAATGCGCGCATTGGGGTGTGTAATTTTGTGTAAAAGGAAAATGCAGTCCCCCCCCAACCTGTCTCAAGTCTCAAGTACTGAAGTTAAAATGCGTGCGCTAGAGTGAATCTGAGCCGAGCTCGAGAGAGTATATGTTCAACAGTTTAGTACTTTCGATTCTCTAGCCCTCTTCTTAGAACGCGCAGTCATCCTCTTAGCTCCTACCCCCACAACCACCCCCTCCTATCCTGAACCGTCTCAAGACGTAGTGATTTTTATTGCGTGTGAGTGATTGCGTGTTCGAGAACGTGCCAAACGGATGAAATGTATCGCTTGTAGAAAGTAACTTTGTGTGTATATTTTTGCGCACGCATCAGCTCTCAACTCTCTTGCACTCTTACTCCTTGCTTATCAGCAAGGCTGGGAACTTAAGGGCCTAAAAGCATCAAAAGCTACTATAGTGCTTTTGATGCTCTTGAAATGTACTACATTCTTCAATTTTCTTGTATAATTTATCACATTTATGACAAAGTCAAGAATAAAGTTTAGTTTAGTTTTAGTTTAGTTTAGTTTAGTTTTAGTTTTGCTGTTCGCTTAAGCATTAAACCAACAGTCAAAAAGAGCCTAACAACAGTAAACATAAAAAATGCGATAAAGGGTCTAGGAAAAACAGGATAGGATAGGAAAATAAAATGAGGTTCATTCAAATAGTACGGAAACAAATGTTCTGTATGATGGTCAGGAAAACTAGTGATTTTCCCTTAACTTCCGGGCCTTCCTTATCAGCGAACGGAGCGAACTAGGCGCACAAGGACACGATAGCAAGACACATGATTGGCGAGTTTTCGCTCTAGCAACACTGACACGTGACCGACCACGACCACACAAAGACATGGGCCATTAGATTTATGTGTTTAACGGACAGCATCTGACTGAGTGAGTGAGTGAGTTGCTGCTGGGGAGTGTGTTATGTGCGGTATGTGCGTTCAATTTAAGTGCTCTCGAGCTTTGATTGCACGCGGATTCCCATGCACATACATAATTCATAAGCACCCCGTACAAAATCAGAAGCATTATCTTGGCGAAGACGAAGCACAATTCACCTCGGACGCCATCGTCATACATAAGGGTGAGAGTGAGAGTATATTTCGTGTTGCCTGAGCAACAGGCGGCGGGATGGCTTCAAATGTTGCGACTTATGGCATGGTCGCGACGATGACGATGGTAAAAGTGGTTCGTGGTTAAAGCCGATTTTCGGATTATGACGAGACTTCTAGAAACGATTTAATAATAGCTCGATTGACTTGAGTTTTGACATGTTTAATGCAAGTAAATTATTTTTCGACTAATTACTTCAAGCAACATTTACATATAGCCATCAAGTGCACTGAAAGGACTCCAATACCCATTTCTTGCTATGGCAATTGGCTAATTGGATTACGTTCGTGTAAAGTGCTGCTTCCACCCGCCAGCACTCGGCGTAGGGTTCGTAGTACGCTTCACAATGATACAGACGACAGCATCAAAATCAATAAAACACTTCATTGCGTTGACACCTCTCAACACAG
This sequence comes from Exechia fusca, assembly GCA_024741255.1. Lineage (NCBI taxonomy): Eukaryota > Metazoa > Arthropoda > Insecta > Diptera > Mycetophilidae > Exechia > Exechia fusca. The sequence goes on along the minus strand of JANTBZ010078130.1, from coordinate 12,834 downwards.
ACAGGCACCTTGTCTGATGAGTGTCATGTACATTATGGTATATTATTCACAATGCGCGTGGTGGTGACACTTTCTGACGCCGAGCCGAGTGGCGGTGGGCTTGGGCAACGGGACTTTATTTAATTTGCGATTGTATGCGCCACCAGCATCATTCGCATCACCAGCGCTCAGCGCTTCGTCTGCGTGTGGCATGTTTGACATGATTTTGTCTCTTGAGCGCTGCGGCAGCCTTTGTGCGAGTGCAGCGGTGATGTGTGTTTGATATTCACGCACACGCACAATACGAGCCAAAATATAAAGTTTAAACCATGTATTTGAAATCAATTTGTTTCACGTGTTGTATGTCTATAGCTGTAATGAAATATACTTTCTCGCCTGCTTATCAGCAGACTTTATCAAGATATGATTCTTTCGTATGATAGAATAATGTTCATTCAACAAAAATGCATCATTGATATTTTACTATTTTACTGCTAGATATACGAAATGTGAAACAAACAAATTTAATGGTTCATATGAAAGGAACGTCTTGCTTAGGGCGTGCGAAACTGCGTGCGAAACTGTGTTAAGATATGATTCTATCGAACTATAGAATATGGCTCAATGAACAAAACTGCATCATTTGAATGTCCATATTTTTACTGCTAGATGTACAAAATGTGAAACAAATACATGGTTTAAACTTTATATTTCGGGTCGTATAACTACACATGCGTATGGCGTATGTGGCATATGTGCTGGGTTAAGTGAGCGAATCGTCGTTCCGACACGATGAGCTTGGCATGTCTGCCTTTGATTTGCTGCTTGCCGCCGCCGTATTGATTTTAGCAGTTAGTCCAGCGGATGCACACGTGTCTTAAACTTTCGCCGAACATCGCCGAGCCTTTTGTTCGCATACGTTCATAACCGACTTATGCATGCGTAATGCGTAGTCTTACTCTACTCGCTACTCACCCTCTATGCTCTGGTCGTAGCCCTTGGTGAAGAACAGCATCGCCTTGGCCGCCCGCTCGGGCGTCTTCAGCAGACCCTGGCGGTCTGGATCCTCGCCCAGGCTGCTCAGCAGCATGCGGTACGAGCGTGCCATGTCGGGCAGCAGCGCCTCGCGCGTCGGCGGCTTGTGATCCAGCTCCAGGTCATGGTGGAACGTGCAGTTCTCGTGGCCTGCGCAGAAGGGACAAAGATTGGTTGGTTGGTATACAAAATCGGATTGCGCTTGCATATTCAAATTAAACGATTATTATTTTTAGATCGCTCATGTCTCGCAACGACGATGACACCTGTCAGCCGACCGACCCGGATCAACGCCACGAGCGAGCGTCTTATCGGTGCAATAAAAACGTACAATAGCAATAGCAGCAGTCACAGTCAATAATAATAACTAGTGCATAATCACAACTCATGATTTTCCGAAACCGGTTATGCCTTGCTGCTGACACGGTGTTCTATAGCGTCAAACTATCCGCAAAGAATCAAACGTGTTTGTAGCGGATCTCTTGAGCACGGCGTGATTGGTCGATAGGTCGAGTGTTTGGATTGTGCAATTGAATAGTTGTTTATAGTCGGCAGCAAATAGCTATCCAAAAAATACGAGCAACCTGGTCGGACCGGCAGCAGCAGCAACAGCAGCAGACTGCCTTGACTTGTGACGCGATGCATCGACTAGCGGTTAGGCAGCAAGAGCAACAACCACCAACAAGAGCAACAACTACCAGCAAGACAAGCTAGTTACACGGGCGAATGATGCAAGATTACTGGTAATGACATTCTATTGAGCCGGGTGTGCTTGAGTAATCAGTGTATTGGAAACATATTATGCGATTGAAATTGGGGCGAAATTCGCAATTGATAAAAAATGTGTTATTCTAAAGTGGAAATAAACTCTTTTTTCGGGGTAAACTAAAATTAACACGACGGCAATAAAATATTTGATAACGTGTCGTCGGAATTGCTTTTTAACGAGAGGCCGAAGATCACATAGACCATTGACAGTTTTCAAGTGACGTCTTATGATGTTTGTGACGTGTGGCTCAATGAACTCAGTTTCAATAGAGTGGAAAGTTTTTTTCTGGTTTAATTTAATTAGTTAATAGTTAAGTGTGTCTGGGGTAGCTTCACAAATTTCATATGAATATGTTTATGAGTTTGTTTACGAGTGACCAAAGATCACAAAGCTCATCTACAGTTTTAAAGTGGCGTGCTTTTGTATATGCGTCTTCGAATGATCATTTGGCGTCAAATATGGCTTGCAGTTTGCTGAGATGATATCGAAATTACGTCGAATGTGCCTCCCAAAATCTCTAGCATTGATAACGTATTTTGTGTCGTCTAGATTACTTTTTAACGAGAGGCCAAAAATCACAAAGGACATCAACGCAGTGCTCATGTGTCGTGTTATGACGTCTATGGCGTCTATGGCGTGTAACACATCGCTGCGGCTCGTGTTAGTTATTGAATAACGCGTGCTGTCCGGATCACTGGAGCATTTACACAACATGGACACATGAACGATGTTAGGGTCAAACGCGTTATCGCCCGCAGCGCCCGTTGATAGTCGCAATAATTGTTTTAAAATTGATATTTGTCGTCACTTGCACGCGCATCTCTCTTGCACATGAATCAAATCCAAGTCGATGTGCGCGAAATGCGTAATTTATAGTGTGTTCGACAATAGAGTATGGACCGCGATGCGATAATGTGTGACACCGTTTTTCGGGCACTAGAATGTATCATAGGTCAACTTGCGATCAACGCATTGATAACAGACCGTTTACACCATAAGGCGATAGTTTAGCGCCAGTTAGCAAGAACATTTTTCCTATCATCATTTCCACACTCTGTTGCTTATCACTCGCCACATTCCACCCATCTACCTGGTGTCGTCGACGTTCGCGGCGTCCACGGAGCGACCACGCCGTTCTCCGAACCACCGGCACCGGCACCCTCACCGGCCTCGGTGGCGCCAAATTTCAGCGCTAAGTTCGGCTTACGCTTGGCTGCCGGCGGGCCCGAAGAACCGTTCGCCTTCGTCAGAGCCGCCGACGCTCCGCCATTGGCAGCCTGCCTCTTTTCGTTGGTCGTCGTCTCTTCGCCGGACTCGCCGACGGCCGAGGCGGCGACTTTGCCGTTGGTTTCGGCAACCATCGCGGCCAGCGCTGCCTCGCACTTGGACGGACACTTGCTGCCCGGAAAGTTTGTGTCATCGATGGCGGCGTTCAGTTCGCTGGCGGACAAATCGTCCAGCGAGACACTCGAGTTCAGGACCCTGGCGGCGGACGACATGACGTAATGTGTGTTTGGGCGCTTGGGGCGGAGGTGTTGACGTTGTTTGGGGATGTTTTGTACGCGGGGATGTTGCAACAAACACAGCGAGTCGCACTTATCAGTGTTGTTATTAGCACGAAACTAACGCGAGAGAACAGCACACAACAAACAGGGAAGACTGGCGCTTGCGTATGATACCAGCGTTGATGCCGACGTGCTGCTTATATATGTTTTTCTGCGCTGGGCCACAAGACTGACTGACTGGCGCGTGCTGAAAACGGGCGTCTCTCGAACGAAATTCTTGACGCGCGCGCGCGTGCGAACAGAAAAATCACTGTTGCGTGTGCGTTTTTTTACTGCGGCGGCTCCTCTCTCGAGAGTTCACTGATGCGTGTCGCTTTTCGTCGTGCGGTATCTGCTGATAACGCGCCGAAGCACAGATGAATGGTGGTTGAGAAAACGACGTGCGCACGGATTCGGCGATGCAGAGATTTACGACTCGTTTACGACTCGTCGAATGGCGGAGAGAATGGCGATGTCGTTGTCGATGGCGATGGTCAGCAGAGAGGTGCTGCGTGCAAACTGGGGACACACGTCCGTGGTCGAATCGATCTCGATAGCAACTGAGGTTCTCTGCATCATTGTCATCGCTTCTAATCGTTTTAACCCCCCAGTCGCGGAGCGCAGCAGCAGCGAACCGCTTGCCTGCATGTGTGCATGGCGCGCTCGTCGGCGGCGTAGTGTAAAAACCCGTATTCCGTTGACGTCGGACGACGCGAGGCATCGCGCGTGAGTGTGTGCAAGTGAGCGACAGCATCACAACACAGAGACGCGAGACGCGCGGCGCGTTCCAAGTGCGCGCATGCGCAAAGGGGATGGATACAATGCTGTGTGTGTGCTCCACAGGTGACGCGCTCTCGATGGAGGGGAATGCGCGCCGACATTACTCGCACTTAAATCACACCTATTCGCGTTTCCACAGAATCGCCGAGTGCGTGGGGATTCACTGAATACTCGCTGACGTGCGTAATATGCTACACATACCACATAACAGGCAGTTCAGAAAGTCCGTGCTATTTGGTAATTGAACTAATTTTTAGATGACATTATTTTTGAATAATCAGCATAGATACTTCGAACGTCAACAGAACAAAACGAAGACCGAAAAACGCGATTTATGGAGATTGCTGATACTGATAACATTGTTTTGAAATATCGTGGATGCGTTTTCAATCATGTTAAAGCTCTTTGTTGCAGCGCGAACTCAGAATAGATTTAAATGATACGCCGGAGCGGAGCAAAAATATATATATTGTAACAATGGATGGATCATTAGTTCATAACTACACTTCGAAGTTCGATCGGTGGCCAAATGGATGATGTTGTACGCTTTAGAGAGATGTTGTCTAAAACATATGGGACTCAATAAAAGTATACTTCTTCGACTTCCTATAAATAGGAAGATAATAAAAATCGCCAATAAAATTTAATTTTTGGAGCGCTACAAGTTAAAAATGGCCAATATACGCCCTACATACTACATCGGTTTGTTGTAAATCGCGGTTTGACATATCCTAACATATGATGAAGAAGTTATAAGTTTTATCAATGTACTGATTTATGATAGGTAGAAATTGTTATCTGGGGTCTGCCCCAGCCGAAATTAAATTAGGCTGTTACGTAAACTATTCTGTACCTTTCATTTGGGCACCGAAGACGATGCGCGATATACAGATCGTGTATACGTTTTTGGGCATGCGAGAGCTCTTTGCGCAGAGGTTGCCGCAAAAACGCAAATACTCTTTTAATTGGGCTGCGTATTTGGCCCTCAGCGATTTTTTTGTATTTCCCAAATGAAAATGGTAGCTCCAGGGAAGAATGAGGAAGTATAAATCGAGAAAAATTGGCATTTTGCAAGGGTTAGCGACGAATACTTTTTGATGTTGATAGATATGTTATAGGACCGTTGATTTAGGGCTATCGAGCTAAAATGAAACTATGTAACGGAATAAACAAAAATGTCATCAAAATTCTTATCAGCCCATGTAGTAGCTAGGGAGAAATGCCAAATGCCAAAATCGATGCAAATTGCCATCAATTGCTGCCCAAAAGTGTGTACTACTATCAAGCGTTTCGGACTTTCCGGACTGCTTGTTACCTATACATTAAATACAAATTGTAATCCACCCATATAAAATGATTCACTTTCGACAAATCGAGCGCGATCGAGTTGGTAAACCCATTCTGACATGTCGCGACATCGCGTTATTAGCATTAGTCGGAATCGGAATCACTACTATTAACTTAACAGCACACAGAGAAACTGGTTCACCAGCTAATCGCCCGCAAGTGTGGCAGCACTTTGCATTGCACACACTGCTGCGGGATGGGAATAGTATCACTGACCTTGCGCACACAAATAGCACACCGACACACACACACACACACACAATAATCCGATAACAGGATTCCACATGACGATGGTAGACGCCACCGAACCGCCATCAAAAATCACGCCGCCGAATCTACTCACCCGCTCGAGTGGTGTTGCAGGTGCATTTCGGGGCGCCGACAATGTCGCTGCTGCTGCTGCTGGCTTTAGCTTCGGCGTTCGAGCTGCTGCTGGACATGTTGCTGGTGGTGGTGCTCAGGCCGTTGGCGATCACAGCACTGAGCCCGGTGCGCGCGCTCAGGCCGCTCAGACCCGCCAGCAGTCCGCCGCCGCCGTTCGCGTTCACCAGCTGACGATGGTCGTTCAGCATCAGCGCTGACACCAATTCACTTTGTGGTTTTCCTTGTGTTTCCTTCATCATGTTGCTGCTGTTGAGTTTTATGTGTGCGTGGTGTGGGCTGACACACGTGTGAGCGGCGAGCGCGATATGTGCACTTGAGTGTGTGAGCGAGCTGCAGTGGCGGCGGCGGTGGCAATTAAAAATCGAACGTTTGCTCCGTTTGCTCCGCAGTTTGGCACGTAGGCCACACGCAACAGCAGAAAACACACACAGTCGATTGGTCAGCCGAACAGCTGATCGCGTTGCAGTCACACGACACAGGTGAATTAGCAGAGTTGCTCTTGATATTCAACGTTGGTGCACGGTTTTTGAAAAAGGCGGAGCGCGTAGAATTCTAGAACTGCGATCGAAGTGTCGTGTGTCGTGTGCGAAACACCTCTTCGGCGATCGATCGAACGTGAGCAACTGAGAGTGCACTGCGATTGTGGATTTAATTTTATAGACTAGCGCACGATCTACGCGATCGCGCGTATTGTTTATGTTTACACGGCGGAATGCGAGAGATTGACCGACGCGCGATTTTTTTCCCTCGCTCTATCAATTGCACGTATGACTGGCTCACAACAAACGCGACGTACGATCGCGATCTGTTCGCGTGCGCGCAAGCGTTAGTTCAAGGTATACTTTATATTGACGCGTCGTTGTTGTGCACGAGATTATTGCCGAGCAATTATCGCGGTATTTGTCGACGCGTTTTGTGTTCTGTGTGCTGTGCCCCCCGTAACGACGAGACTGGAGGTGGAGAGACGCGAGACTGCTATGCTAGACGAATCCGGGGTATCTTATATAGTGCGCGGATCTCGGTCTCGGTTTCGGTTTTTTGCTGGTGTCTTATTGTAATGCCGCTGGCATTTTAGGTATTGTTTAAAATATTCAATAGTATTCTCCCACTTCTGATTCCCGATGATTTACATTAGATTGATCTACATCTGACATTCAGATAGCCAGCGTTTTCCCCAATCCAACAAATCAAGCGACAGCTGCACAAATCTATGGATTCGATGGTGAAAACCCAATCGCGGCAAAAGCTGAAATACGATCGACTACGTTCAGAAATAAACCCGACATGAATTAACGTTGAGATTCTCTCTATGTAAATCTCTGGCGAGTTACGCGCGTTTGATCTCGGAATCTCGGAATCTCGTTCAAAGTCCGCCTTGCATGTACGCGTGTCGTCTGCAGGTATCGTCTGCATGTTAACGAACGTGCGAAAACGAATGCATACGGAGAGGTGTTTGACATCTTGTGTCTGGTGCATCAGAACTTGCCTGGGTATTTCCCCGACTACATAATTAACGGGTGATTCGTGAATCATGCTTCACATCGCACGCAATATAATGTTAACCACTAGTATTTTTAGTATTATCTACATGGTTCACTGAATCGCATCGCCGGTTCAGTGTGCTAGCCTTGCACTCAAATCGCGGTTAGTATGTTCCGTTCAATAGCCATAGCCAGCCGATTTACCACCATTCAAAACGCCGCACAGTCGTAAAAATCACGCAGCGCGCGAAGCCGCCGCCGCGCAGCCGTTTGCGCGCGTGTGTTAATTACAATGTTTCTGGTTGCTGAAATCGAGTTAATAACTTGCCATGAACCACACACTGCCTGCCCCATGCCATGGAACATGCGGGTTGTTTGTGATACGAACTGTCTACGAAGAACGAAAAAAACTAATGATATGGATATGCAGTGCGAGTGGCGTTAGTGGATTTCTTAAAGGAAAGGTCATACCATGACCGCTTGCGTGAAAGACACACGCACGCACACCGGTGAACTACATACTACATAGATATATACATCACTATTATATTCATCAATTGAATGAACATGATCGCGCACATTCGAACATACTACATTGTTCATTAAGTCCCGGGAAAATCGGTGTTCTGGTGCCATATTTTAAAAAAGTGATGAAACATTTTCATGGGATTTCATAAAGTAGTTCGCAAGTTGAGCCGATTATTATTGTAACACGCGGTTCATCAAATACGGTGTAATGGAGAAGATGAAATGTTGTTTCTAGATGTAGCACCGTTTTCTGATGGGAAAAGTGCGGCTGGAGCCAAAACATGTCTTATTTCGTGAGGTGCAGGTTCTTCCCCATCTTCCCCATCTATCTGGCACTAAAACAAAAATCGAAATTGTTTTCCAAATCTCCGTACCTGCCTAAATGTGTCGGTTACTGACGAAAACATCAATAAGTCGACCAAATAGTTTAGGATACAGAAAAGATTGGCAGCTAAATATTCCTGATTTTCTAAAGTTTTGAGAACAATGTTTAAACATATCGTACATGTGATTTTGGAATGCGAGAGCATTTTGCGGAGAGTGCTCCGCGAAAACGCGAAAACTGACAATTGTCAAAATCAACAAAATGTCGATAATTTATTGTTTGCCTCTGAATTGTATTCTCATTTACGGTTTTATCCGTATTCGGCCCTAAGTGACTATTTTAAATTTCTATATTCAAAATGGTGTCTCCAGGGAAAGAATGGGGCAGTGTAAATCGCGAAAAATGTAGATTTTGCAAGGTACTACTTTTCGAAGGGATCGCTGGAATTTGGCTATCGCAATTGAATGAGACTTTGTAGAGGAACCTAAAAAGTTGTCATCAAAAAGTTTATGTTTTCATCACTTTTCCCGGGACTTAGTGAACCATGTAGTAGACGCGATTCCATAACGCGTGAGCGCCGACAAACGAAATCGAAATGCCGGCATTGCTCGCTTGCACGATCTTGACCGTGAAAACACGCGAGTACACTACAACAGAAAGTGAATTACACGCGGAACTAATCTATGTAGCAGATTGACCGACAGAATAAATCATAATCTGCGGGCAGGCACGATATGTTGCACACAACGATTGGTTGTGTATGGACATTCTAACGGCTATTGCATCATGTTTATTCCGATGTAGGGGTCAAGGACCAAATTACGATTAGTCGGCATCTGGTGAGTTGAATAAACTATTCAATTGCAATGAGATTAACAGGGTCTTCTCAATATTGGTTGCAGGAGATACTTTTCTCTAGATAAACAGTACAATTAATTAGTATTTGTGTGTGTTTGTTATCCTCATAGGTTTTTCACTAATCTTGACGACCAACACCACTCAACACAACACCACACAAGGAAATTTACACAACCACTTAACCTAGTATATTCCTTTTTTCTACGTTGGAAATGCAATTTATGAATTCGGCATTAACAATGGCGTGTTGCATCTACTCTTTTCGTTTTACTTGTTTAATGCCATTTTCGTGAGTTCTGAATAAAACTGTTTTCACTTAATAGTCAGTTGTTGAAATCGGGGATTCATGACATCTATAACGACCTACACGTGTAGATAAAATATATCAAAAGTCGTGATATCGAATATCTATTACGTAATAAATGCATATTTTCCATAACTCGCAACGATCAACTGTGTTTCGAATGCTGAATGCTAAGCCGATAGTGATGAAAAAAATTTGGAGATGCAGGGTATCGATCCCCGTACCTCTCACATGCTAAGCGAGCGCTCTACCATCTGAGCTACATCCCCATGTCGGTTGAGGTGGTTAGTGGCCAAGTTCTGCTTGGAGGTCTCGCTTTCGGAGAAAAAGCTCTCTGGCTTGTTGGCGAATAGCTTGAAAATAATCAACCAACTCCAGTCTCAACGTAAAGTTCATTTATTTTGTTCAATTCATTTATACTAGTTACTAATTTTAGCTGTCGTATAGTTATCTAAATGTATCCAACTATTGTGGGTAAAATAAAATATTCCAGAATAAATACACAACACATAAAAATAAATTCATCGATTTTACAATTAACCTACAGCAGCACCAACGGTCTTCGATTTCCTTGAACTCTAATCGTCTAAATATGTTGCCACTTTTTTCACAGTTTGGCATTTATTCATTTGGCTCCGCAGCCAAACGATGGCACTATCTCATCTTGACGACTCTGTCTTACTGGTCAAAATTCTTAATCTGCCTCAGCACCCAGCTGGGCGTCTGAGCTCCCTGCTCACCACCAGCCCGCGAATTTGGCGACCCATTCGGCGCCCTCGTCTGCCCAACCAGAGGCGTCGTCGCCGGCGACAAACGCAAAGTGGCCGGCTTCTTGGGCGGCACCGGCTTGGCCGCCACCGGCGCCACCGGCGCCACCGGCTTCACCTCCCGGAACTGCTGATACTGCACCAGCTCATCGCCACTGTAGATCGCCGAATCGCGCACGCAACTCCCGAACTCATCGATTCCGCCACGCTCCAACAGATCCTCGACGCTCTGCTCGTAGAACGAATCTCCACCGCCACTTCCAATGGCCACCATGCTTCCGTCGGCCGTGTGAAAACTGTCCACCGACATCAGCGACGACGTGCTCCCTCCGACCGCGGAATCGCGTGGCGTCCGCACCTCATATTCCGCTTGCTGGCCAATGGTCAATGTGGAAGCGGTCGACGAAGCCACCGACGAGGCCACCGACACGCGGCGCTGGAAGCCGAACAGCTGCTGCGGATCGGCGTAGTCCAGCTGGGCGATCCGGGAGCCCAGCGCCTCGCTGCCCTGCCGGTGGATGAGCGTCGGAGGACGCTGACTTTTGCGGGCGTTGTTGGATCCGGAGCTGCTCTTGCGCAGCTGATGGGGGAGTCCGGAAGTCGCTGCTGCTGCCGCTGATTGAATGCTGCCAAACGAGGCGTTCCGCGACAGGTCAGAAGAAGGCGAATCCGGGGCCGAATGCTCGATGACCGGCGTCCGAATGGCAGCTATTCCCACATTATTCCGACTGTAACTGATGTTCGAATCCGAGTTGCGGAACACGTCCACATCTAGACTAGGATTCCGGGCAGAAACCGCAGCTGCCGCTTGACCGATCGGCTGAACGCTGCTCCCACGCTTCGGCACCACCTCCCCATCAACTCGCTCCAGGGCGCCATTCTGCTCCGAATACTCCAGCCGCACGTAATCCTCGCCATCGTCATCGGAAGACGCCTGAATCTCGGTGGTCATCATCGGCGCCGTCTTCGGAACGCTGCTCGACCGCAGCGACTGCAGCGATCGCGTGGCCACCGGTGGCGGTGTGGCCACCGATTGGCGGCCGGTGGCGGCGGCAAAGCGATAGTGCGGCTGGGAGATGGAGCGACTGAGGACGGGCGAGAATTTGTACGGCACGTGGACGTTGCGCAGCAGTGATTCGTAGATGGGCTCGGCGATGATTTCGGCTCGAACGGTTGGCGGATGTTTGGCGGAGGGACGGAGAGCGGGTTTTTGCGGCGTGGTGGTGTCGGCGCCGAAGCTGAGACTCCGGGCGACCGGAGAGCTGTAGGAGATGGAACGCAGTAATTGTTAGTCGACGTCGACATTATGATGCTTCGTTCGTTGCTTAACAAGTGGAAACAAAGTGTATGTGCCTTGTTCTACAAAAACCTAAGTATATCGATGAAAAATTACATTTAAAAAAATCTAAAACTATATTCATCTTGGTCGTTACGTTTCCCTACAGATGAAGATTAGAGAAGGGCATCCAAATCCGAATATTTCTTCTTCAAGGAGGCGCATAAAATTCGTAACACTATTTTAGAACGCTATAACTTTCGCGAAAGTTCTTCAATTTCAATTCGGTTTTCACATTTGTGAAGTGGAAGGATGTAAGTCTTTTGTTATCAAGAAATCGGTCGCTCATCTTCATAGCCATACATTTCGCGCGATAATTAGTAAAAAATGTCGGATGCTGTTCATATGGAATGCAGTCGGTATGCACGAAAAACGGGATACTTGCGTCAATTGAGCATGCACTAATGACCATGGAAAACCTCCCGAATCAATAACATGTTCCAAATTCAACTGGATCTAATGAATATTGATTTTACACCTGAAAGTATGTTACGACGAAAGATAAGCTTTGATATGCAAGATTACTAAAGTTTTCCAATTTGACCAATTTCAACAGCACTATTTCGGGATTGCATAAAAAAATATATTTTATAACAGTTAGACACTTCCCTCAACTAGCGAACAGAGAAAATCATAATTTTCCCTGGGCTTTTGAATGTTTTTTCTTATTTCAGTCTATGTTGACACGCTTCATGCATTTTACAAGGACCGGGACGACGAACACAAGGCCGATATAATTTTCCTGTTTATATGTACAAAAACTTGAGTCCTTCCACCTCACAAATGTGAAAACAGGAACAAAATTGATGGCCATTGGCGAAAGCTGTAGCGTTCTAAAATAGAGTTACGAATAATGCGCCACCCTGTATCTTTTTTGACGATTTTACGATTACTAGTGTCTGATTGAAGGAGAATCTTCTATAATGTTGACTATTTATTGAACGTTTTTCCCCATTAAAAGTTTACCAACTTCGTAAATATCAAGGATATTCAACATATTCTTGTCGAAAAAAAGTGGTTTGAAATTAACGTTATAGTTTGTCCACTCCGCAGAAACGAATGTATAAAACACTAGTGCACTGCAATACGATTTCACACATCATTTCAAAATAGTCTCCACTTTAGGTGTTCCAGTTCGAACACCTTAATTTTTTAATATATGTTTTTTTAATGTTTATCGATGTAATATTATTTCGATAGTTTACAGAATCGCATAGCAGGATTAGAGAGAATCCCAGATTGAAAAATGTCATAAACATATATTACCCCAACAAGCCAATTTTGGGACAGTCGAGAATTCAAGTTCTTGGCCAGAGCCGTCGTTTTCTAGAACTTTTAATGATTGAGTTATGTTTATTCACTAACTGCGCAACATTTTGTTAAGTTTGAGTATTGTG